>MU795808.1:0-10385 GCA_027886305.1 Lentinula aff. lateritia
AGAGGTCAAGATAAGGGACCAGGTAGTGGGGAGCTGGCTTTATATACATAATCCGATCTGTGAGAAATAACGATGTAATACTGTACAGTTGAGAACAAAGAAGGTGGCGGAAGCCGGTAGAAGGAGAAGGGTAACAGATGGATCAGTAATTGATGAGGGTTTGACAATGGTGGGACGTGAAAGTGATGGAGTGATGTATTGTACAAATAAGGGCGTAGAGACAGAGAAAAGGAAAATGATAGGGGCTACGTACTTCATGACAGGCAAACTGGTTTGCTTCAGGATCCTTCTTTGCTGGCTCAGTTAGCTGAAGTCATGGATCTACAAGCCAATCTTCAACTGGGTGGTCTTGTTTGTCCTCTGACGTCCCTGCCCCGGTATAAAAAGTGTTCCTCCAAAACCTGTTTCCTCCAACATGCCTTCCCTTACTCGCACTCCCCTGGTACTCCGAGTGTTATCTCAACATCCATATCACCTTGAAAATGAGTGCCTGACTCCTTGCGTCCAACTGGTAGAGTCACAGTTGGATGCCTCCCATCAAGAGAATTCGACCTTGACTTCAGCATTACGAGATACCTCAATATCATTGGAAGATCAACAGCAGGAGTTGGAACAGCTTAGGACGTCTGCCTGCCTTCTGGCTGAGCAAGAGGTGGCCTATGATTGTTTGTCAGATCAGATGTGGTCTCTGGTGCATGCTCTTCCTGGTCCTCCTGAATGGGTCAGTTACCAAGTTGTCCATTTTTTGCTTCTCTGACCTTTCTTCTGTTTAGTCCTTGTTGGAAAAGCTTCAGGAATTGGAGGAGGACCTCCAGGTTACTCAAGAGGATTGAGACAGGTACCAATTGTGCGCTGAATCCACCAGTAAATGTAATGCGGAGCTGGAGAAGTGGTTGGTACAGCAGCAATCATTAGTTGACAAAACGAATTCATTAGCTATTTGTCAGCAGCAACGGATTGAGTCATTGCAGGAGGAAGTGCATTGTTTCTGTGAAAGGGCTTTGTTCGTGGAGAAGATGGTTTGCAAGTACCTTGAGGAAGGGTCTTACTCTGTCTCCCTCCCTTCCCTTGCTAAAGTGGAGGGTAAATTGAATACCACCTTGGCCTCCCTTTGTTGTGTTGCCACCTTTGCACATCAACTTTATTGCAGCAACCCTTCCTCAGTTTTCCACCAGCATAATTGGTATGTTGGAGTCTTGATCGAGGCCGTCATCTCCTTCTTTTGTTGTGGATTGGACTCTTCGGACCCAGATGTTGTTACCCATAGCTTCCAGATTGCCCTGCAGTATATGGAAGCTGCTCGTCATGTTCATGCTGAGCTCCACTTTTGTTCCTTGAGCAGTGTCCAGTGGTTTTTTGATAACACTGCCAAGAGGGAGGAGGGTGCTTATTGTCTACTTTTAGTGCACTCTCAATTCCCTGACAATTCTCTGTTCCTTACTGTTGCTCAGCATGCAGGATTCATGGCTTCTTTCAAGGATTCTCTGGAGCCCCTTCTTCATCAACATATGTTTGCCCTTGACACGGCACTTCCCCATTATGGAGTAGGTAATTGGGAGGATTTGGTCCCAGCTGTTCCCTCTCTTTATTTGCTTATGCAACGTTGGGAGGCTATGATGCTGGATTACATCCACTTTGTCACTGACACCCCATTTCCTGAGGCTGTCATGAATGCTGGCCCACTGGGATTGAATCTCCTCCTCCCACCATATAACTGTGTAGAGTAATATAATTACTGTGTGTATTGTACTAGAAATGTTCAAGAAATGAGTCAAAATGGCTGGATTACAGTGAAAGTAATTGGATGACGTTGGGTGATTCAGTACTTCAACCAGCGGCCTCATTTGTCAAGCAGACCCTGTATTCAGTATGGAAATGTATGGTAAAGGTTCCTAATATATTCATTGAACTCTGCACTGTACCAAATTTACTCGAGAACAGCAAAAAGCTGGCTCTGTGAACAAGGACAAGGATTCATGGTTTAAAGTTGCCTGCCAAGCTCAGCCCAAGCATTCTCAATAGGATTGACATCTGGGGACTTGGAAAACCATTTGAAAGTGTAAATACCATGATCTTTGAGCCAATTGCTGGTGGCATGAGCTGTGTGTTTTGGGTCATTGTCCTGTTGAAAAATTCATTGGTGGCCTTCATATCCGCATTCTCAGACACTGGGAAGTAAGCTATCCTGTAAATTATGTTATTAGCTCTGGAATAGATGCTTTAAAATGTAGACACATTTCTAAAACTTTGATATATCCAAAGCGCTGGGGAGCTCCAAGGGGAGTCCCCAGCCTATATACTGTACATGAGGCTGTTAGGTACATATGTTATGTGGCTACTGGAGTGACAGGTAATATGTATTGTGAAGATCGTAAGGATGGTGCATAAAATATCGGAAACACATATAAGTGATGAACTGGAGGTCAGAAAAGAGAAAGGTCCAGAGAAGCAAGGCATGACACCTCTCTTGTGCAGTTGTCGCTGAAAGGCCGTTTACTGCCCCCAATTTTACCTCCTCTCATTATTCAATATTGTGCGCACACAGTTCATCTTAAACTTTTCATTGTTACTGACATCATTTCATAGCTGTGAATACTCAATCTTGTAGGTTGATTTGTAATGGTACTCATCATTGAGCTGTTTTTTTAATGTCATTTTGTTAACCTTAGTAGCATTCAATACTTCATAATCTAACTCGACCCTGTCTTTGTAATCCTCTAACAACTAACCCAGCTACCACAGTTACACCTGGTTTTTCTCATATTCAACTGCTCCTTTTCTTGCTGCATGTTATAACGTTTGTTTGCTTTCAGATTCACGATTCGCAGTGCATCATATGGCGCCATTGTATCCAAGAGCCTTTCATACTTCCATTCCACAAAATTCCACAAATTGGTACTGCCGTGAATAAGCTTGGTTTGTCTTCACCAGCCAACTCGACTCAGTCAAATTTTCAAAGTGAGACTTCCTTTATTATTGCAGTTAATATCCTTATTTATTCTTCCGTCAATGGTATTCTCATCTCCAGTCCATAACATTGAACAATCACAAGATGAACAGTGTGTGGGTCATTCATTGGTTTTGGAAGGATTAATTGCCAAAAATTTGGCTGGCCCAAATGGGTCTACCTATCATCATGGGTTTAATAATCCGAATATTTGTGAACCTGCTTTTGCAGCCTCTACCTCTGTCATGAAGTACGTAGCCCCTATCATTTTCCTTTTCTCACTGTCTCTACGCCCTTATTTGTACGATACATCACTCCATCACTTTCACATCTCACCATTGTCAAACCCTCATCAATTACTGATCCCCCCTTCATCAATTACTGATCCCTCAGTTACCCTTCTCCTTCTACCGGCTTCCGCCACCTTCTTTATTCTCAAACTGTACAGTATTACATCGTCATTTCTCACAGATCGGATTGTGTATATAAAGTCAGCCCCCACTACCTGGTCCCTTATCTTGACCTCTCTGTCATTATCTTGGGACCAGTCCGTCTCTGCTCCGCTTAGTCGCTCCACTTAGTCGCTCCGCATTTATCACTCTGCTCAGTCGCTCCGCTCGGTCACTCCGCCGCTGCCGCTTTGTGACAACTTCCAAATCCCACTCTGTCCATGTAGCACCTCAGTTCCGATGATGTATTCAAAGCTTGCTTATTCGGTAACTCTCAATCAGGTGTATAAGGTTCTATGTTTGTAACAGATGCGAATTCACTCTTCAATTATGCTTCTTTACATGGACTGGATCTGAAGAAACAACACTTGAATTCTGTTCGAAATGTTCCAATTGAATCTGGAGCATGTGAGTATTATCCTTCTATTGCAGCAATGTCTAATGTTCAGTCTCACTTATTATGGATTTTTATTGAGGAACATTGATCGTGATTTGAACCATCCTTGGAGACTCACAAGAATCACGGGCCTCCTCTCTTAACTGGTTACTAGAGCTTTCTTTCCAAATGTCTTAGTCTTTTCATGGCCTGTTGGACTGTTTGACATTAGGATAATTGTATAGAACTATGTTTGCACCGTGTCAACTGATAGTCTGGGTTAGGATGACACCGAAAAGCTCCCCCTCTTCCTTGCAAACTAGTGGATGAAATGTTGTCTGTACCTCAAGATGCACCGGTCAGTTTAGAAGCCACGTCAGGGAATGTTATGAGATTTTGGTTTCTACGTTGTTAAGCAGTACTTCACGTATAGTAAGCTTGATGTTCGCAGTGTATCGAGGCATAGCTGAAAATTTGGTTCAAATGAGTTTACATTCGACGTAGCGGGCAATGCCGCTTGCCGGCGCTACCTCGGTTATAGGATAGGATCCGACGGACCAGCAACAAATCGGCAACAAACTGCAACAAATCATCAAATTTGAGAAATCAAACGTGCCCTTCTCGAGTGCGTTATGGGTGAGGCGGTGAGGCGCAAATTGAGCAGCTCTACATATTGCTTGAAAATTTTCACTTGAAGAAAAAATTTGTAATTGGGCCATCGCATCTCCGTCACATCTCGCGAGCCGTATTTAAGCCGCACGTTTCTTTACCGGTTGCGCTGGCGCTGGTTCGGTACGTTGAGCCTTTATCCTTTCCCTCGTAAAGATTGACTCGACTTTTGCTTTCGCTTTCACGCAATTGTCAACTCTTTATTCGAAATTTCGAGACCGTCACACGAAGCATAATCGATTAAACAATTCGCTGGACGAAGTATTTATCCTCACGCACACCACATCAACGCCCGCTCACGCACTGTATTTCCTATCTGTCCTCACACCGATAAAGCAACCAGTGCTCTGCCATGTTTCGAACATTGTCTTTACCCCTTCTCGCTATCCTCGTCCTTGTCTCGACTTTCCACATGGTGTTTTCCATGCCTGTAACACTCAATGCTACTTCAAAGCAGCCTGCGCAACGACTCGCGAACAATGTCAAATGTATGTATCATTTCCTCTCACAATGCTCGTTTTATATAACCAATCGTCCTCAAGATCGAGGTTTATATCTGATGATCAAGCGCATTGGCTCGGAAGACACCAAGCATGGTTACTCAACGCACTCAGCAGATGAAGATTGGCTGCTCTACGTCGGTAATTTTCAAGCGTTCCATTCGGTGGTCGGAAAGGAAGGGCTAATACCTCAAAGGCTCAACGGGCCTCCTTCTTTCAATACGGCTCATATAAATACACCTAGTTATCTCAAGGTGTATGCCAACTTCGAAAATCCCGACGCAATGGCGTCAGCTTTCGACACGATGTGTCGCAATATCCGTGGATTTGACACCAATCTGCAGTTCATCGATAGAGCCATAGGCTATCTAGTGAAAGAGTTGAAGGTGATCTACGAGTATGATAACGGGGTTGAGAAGCAGGTAACGGAGTTGCCAGAGAAGTGGATTGCATTGTACAATACGATGAAGCCCATAGGTCCAGCTGGTGCAAAGGTAGATACTCCAACGAAGTTGTGAAAGAGGCATTCTAAAATAATACAATTATCTGCGCTGGTTTGAGCGACAGTTCTCCATAGTATCATTGAGGGAAGGCGATCCACTTATGTAAATAAATTGAAAGCCGTCCATTTTGTTACCATCAAGACCACCTCGAGATATCTAACCTGAGGATACCCTCATAAAGCGTAACCAGTCCTGACACTTTCCTGGAACAACGTCGGAGGAAATCTATGCAGCCTCAATAATTGATGCGATTCTCAACCAGACCTCTTCCCTGCTGCTTTCATGGCGGAATCGATATACAGTAAAGGAACACATGTATGGTTTGAGGATAAAGAGAAAGGATGGATTCGCGGAGAGGTACTGTCCTGCTTATTGTCAGCTCAGGAGGATGGAATAGTGGAGCTGAAGTTTCTCAGTGAAAGACACAAGGTACGTTCTACTTCAATCTCTACACACAACATGGAGATGAGTTTCTGTGCAGGAGACTACACTGAAAACTACGCTCGAAGAAATTGCTCGAAATGCCACCAAGAATACCCGAAAGACCCTTCCGCCTCTTTGTAACGCGCCCGAGTACGACCAACTGAACGATTTGACTCAGCTTCCTCATTTGAATGAACCATCTAGTGGGTTTTGAACGCTCTCGGTCTCTTCAATACTTCTTTTGACACGCGCTCTTCAATCTTCAGTCCTCCATGTTATCCACAATCGATACACAACCCACAAACAACTATATACCTACAGTGGAATAGTCCTTGTCGCCATCAATCCTTTTACAGACGTCTCTATCTATGGGCAGAATGTTATCCAGATGTACGCTGGAGCAGCGGGAAAGAAACGGGACGAGTTAAACCTGGAACCGCATCTATTCACTATTGCCGAAGAAGCTTACAGAGCTATGCAGAGAGAATCGCAGGACCAGACGATAATCGTTTCGGGGGAAAGGTAAACATCCCGTTTTATTCATATGTGTAGAAGCCTTAGTTTGGATTCCTTCCAGTGGTGCTGGGAAGACGGAATCAGCGAAATATATTATGAGGTATATGGCTTCTATGAAATCCAACGTATCCGATATGATACCAGAAGGGGCTGCTTCATCCGTCGAACATCAAGTTCTCGCTACCAACCCCATCCTTGAGGCATTCGGTAATGCCAAAACGTCAAGAAACGATAATTCTTCCCGGTTTGGAAAATATATCCAGGCATGTAATTCAACTGACTCACATTTTGAATAGTACCACAGAGGGCTAAAACATCCCCTCGTGCAGATCCTTTTCGACTCCAACTCTTCCATCGTCGGAGCTCGTATCCGTACCTACCTTCTCGAGCGATCACGAATATCCTTCCAACAACGATCCGAACGAAACTACCACATCTTCTACCAGCTCTGCCAGGGAGTCTCTAAGCTGCCAGACTCGGAACGCGCTCAATTTGGACTGGACGGATCAAACTCGGACTTGACAGACGGGAAAGGATTCCGATACCTCTCATCGTCTTCTTCCTCTTTCAGGATTGACAATGTCGACGATGCAGCCAACTTTGCTGCAACCCGTCAAGCATTGTCCGTTGTTGGTATCGACTCCGCAAACCAACTGTCCATCTTCCGTCTCCTAGCTGGAATCCTCCATCTCGGTAACATCGACATACAACACAGGCGAGATGCCAAAGATGCGATAATCGATTCTAAAAGTGATCATGCTTTAGCGAAAGCTACAAGGCTACTTGGTATCGACGCAGAGCAATTTGCTCGATGTACGACGAAGAAAGTCATCGATGCTAGAGGAGAAAAGTATGAGTCTGCGAGAACAGTGGATCAAGCGGTGGGTGTGAGGGATGGAGTGGCAAAGTTCATCTATAATAGTGTTTTTGATTGGTTGGTGAAGAGGATCAATGAGAGCTTGGGCGAGGGTGGAGGGATGGAAGAAGAGGATAGTATAAATGGGGAGGGCCAAGGGGGACGAAGGGAGAGAACATTCATTGCAGTGTTGGACATTTACGGTTTCGAACATTTCCAGACGGTGAGCCTATATTCTTTCGACATGATCTGTATTGATCGTATAAATCAGAATTCTTTTGAGCAATTCTGCATCAATTACGCCAATGAGAAGCTACAACAGCAGGTATGACTTGCTCTCACTGTTATTATTCTTTTTTGAGCTGACTTTGTGCGTCACCCAGTTTGTTTCCCACGTCTTCAAACTTGAGCAAGCTGAATACGCCTTAGAATCCATCGACTGGACCACCATCAAATTTTCCGACAATCAACCTTGCATTGATCTTATAGAAGGCAAACTCGGTATTCTCGCCTTACTCGATGAAGAATCCCGACTCGCTACCGGAACAGATGATTCCTTCATCGACAAGCTCAACAGTCAACTAAAATCCCCTTCCTCGCAACATAAAGCCATCTTCAAAGATCACCTACACGGGAACGAAGCATTCACCATAGCGCATTATGCCGGAGATGTGTCATATAATATCGATGGATTCCTGGAGAAAAACCGGGGAACGGTGCCGGATGAACATAGGGATTTGCTTATGGGTTCGACAAATGAGTTTTTGAGAGAGGTTGTGGAGGCTGGGTCCAATGTGGGTATCGATAGTCACGCGAATCTGCATGCCTCAAAAAACGGTCCAAGCGGAGTAGTGTCCCCCAAATCAGGAGGCGCGGTCAACGCAAACGGGCCAAGTAAGGCGGTATCAGGCCGCAAACCTACGCAATGTTCTGTCTTCAAACTGTCCTTGCTCACACTGACTGAGGCTTTGAAACGGACGTCGATACACTACATTCGATGTATCAAGCCGAATGAGAGTAAGACACCTTGGTTATTCGATGGCAGCTCGGTTGCGGCTCAATTGAAAGCATGTGGGGTGTTGGAGACGATTAGAATTACGAGTGAGGGGTACCCAACGAGGTGGAGATATGAGGATTTTGTGGAAAGGTAGTGTGATATTCTATGATCGCAAGTTCATTTGCTAAAAAGTCATTTCTCCATATCCCTTCAGATACCGCTTACTACTTCCTTCATCACAACATCCTTCTTTGCCGCATCCGTCGACTCTACTTCCCCTCACACCGACTTCTTCCTCATCATTTTCTTCGAACCAAGAGCAGCACGGCGATATCGGCGCCGACGACCATAACCGTCAGCTAACTGCCGCCGTTCTACATCAGGTGCATCAAGACCTTGTCGATATCATCATCGGTCCAGCTGCAGGGGCGAACAACGACAATGCAACCCTGTCTGAATCCAAGTCTAAACTATATCAATATGGCCGGACGAAGATTTTCTTCCGTGCACGCGTTCTAGCGATCTTGGAGGGACTTCGTCTCCGGGCTGAAAGGGAGCGTGAAGAAAGGGAAAATGCCGCTGCAATATCAATACAAAGGGCATTGCGTGGGATTGTTGGGAGGAGGACAGTGGCCCGTTTAAGAGCAGAAAGGGAGAGGGAACGTGCAGAAGAGGAGGCAAGGCGGGAGAGGGAACGTGCAGAGAAGGAGGCGAGTGAGCGGGAACAGTCAACGCCGGAGGAGAAGACGGGATGTTCAGCAAATACGATACCTCCTTCTACACCAGTAAAAACTAAGTCGAAACCCGAATATGCCAATTTTCAGGCTCAAGCCAAACGCACTGAACGGGTCCGAGCTAAGACTCCTACCACGCCCGGGGAAAAATTAGGGAGGCATTCTCGTCCGACTACTCCATCCGTAGCCTCAACCCCCGCCTCCAGATATCAGAACGGGAATGGAATCAATGGGCTCGGAAATTTCACCAATAACAGTCTCAGTGGCCCCCAATTCGAACTTCCCCATTTCCATCCAGACGATTCTCGTTATACAGATATTGAGAGATGTGCAGCTTGTAGAGCTAAAGCTGAGGCGGTGAGTCGGCAGCGAGATGTGCGCATCGGGAGGCTGAGCTCGCCACACACTCTGTCGAAGTCAAGGTCCAATCTCGATTTACGTGGAAGTTCTCAGTCTATCGAGCAGCACGACCATAATCACGGTCACGATCACGATCACAGTCATCGAGGACGTATCCCGACTACGGAGACCAAAGCTCACATACATCACGGACAGACAGGTGGTCTTACTGTTCCTCAATCAACCTCGACACCTAGGAAGGGGTTCAGGTCGAAGTCCATCGAACCCCGCCAGGATGCGATGAAAGCAATGCCAAGCACACATCCAACAAGCAAGCTCAGGAAACTTCACCCAACCGCGATGCTAAGGACGGCGAGATCGTTCACGAAGAGCCATACACATGCGAATCCGAAAGAGAATGGTTCTGGACGTGCCTCTGCGAAAGACTATGCAACTCACATAGCCACGAGAGTAGAACCAGACCCAGTGCCGGACTTGAAAATCTATAAACAGTTCATGGGGAAGAAACCAACGCCGTTGTAGTTATTATGCCTTCTCACGACCGTAGGATTTGTTAGCACGAACATCCACTTCAGTATCATTTTCATTGTATGATATGATTGATTCACTGCATTTACCTTGATTTACTAATTCCTAATTGCCACCCAGTACCTCATTTGCATAGATTTTGGATGTTTTCACTTGCTGTCTATGGACGCTATCTCAGTCTACAGTGTACTACCAGTATCGTATTGAACTTGCACTAATTCACTTCTTGATAGCTTTCTAGCTGCTCGATTTCATTATTTTCTTCTTCAGGCAGTAGGAGTTTAGTAGGAGAAACGGATTCGCGCAAAGTGCTCCCATCCGGTACCGGTTTCCGGAACCATCCACGCGTTTCCTGTGTCACTAAATCGGTCCGCGTGTTTCTTGCAGAGCTCCTCCTCAGCTAGCCGTAGAGGATATGCGTTCGTAAATGACAACACCGTTGCGCTTCGCTTGAAGATGGAATCCCATGACGACGGCATAGGTGCCAAAGCTCGCAAGAGTGAGTTTTCATCGCTCGGCTACTTACA
>MU795809.1:0-10365 GCA_027886305.1 Lentinula aff. lateritia
GCTTCCCCCTTAGTCTTCGCCGATTCAACGTATCGAAGTGGGAGAGTGCTGCGCCAGTGAGGTGACTGGCTGCCGAAGCGCACTTGTCCTTTTCTTGAGCGTAGATGTCGGGACGTACCCCAAACATCCTTTCCAGGCTGAGGACCCATGTTTTCCATGCCGAATGGTCATCACCTGCGAAGCTCTTGATCTTCCCAACGTCGAGTTTTGATTCGATGGTAATTCGATTTTTATCCTCGTTACTATCCCACGTATTTCGTCCTTCGTTGGGGTTTCTCAGAGCTGTTTTTCGGTGCCAACCTTGCCTTGGATCGTAGTACCAGGGTTGGTCAGGGTCATAACGGGTTGGGAGTGTTTCAGGAGCTCCAGTGGGAAGCTCCTCTCTGTCCTGCTCTCTCCTTCCACCGTTCCTACTCGATTTGGTGTGTTCCCCTTCGTTGAAACCTTCAGAATCATTATCACCCGGTCCTCCTGAGGGTGGTGGAGGAGGAGGAGGCGGAGGTGGTGCCCCTCCCCCACTCCTTCCTTCCTGTCCCCTTTGAACCCGCCCCCCTTGACTCAGAGGTCGTTCTCGATCTCTCGATTGGCTAGAGAAATGTGGGGGAGGTACTCTAGGAGGGAGGTTAAACCCGCCTTTGCCTCCTCCACCTACAGTGGCTCCACTGTCCTCCAACGCGTACCTTCCTCCCTCCGGTCTCATGTACTCCCTGAGCTCTGCTCTTTGCATGCGGGCTCCCCATTCCTCCTATCCACACTCGGGGTGGCAGGTGGCGGAGCTGTTTGTTCCTCCTGAAGGTTCCCTTCCCTAACTCCCATAGGAGTTCGTCTGGTAAAGGATATTGGCTCCGTAGCTTGCCAGCTTCTTGGTTGGGGAACTACAGGAGAGGGACCCCCCTTCGTGTCCTCTATCATTACCATGGGTGCTTGCCCAAATAATCCCGCCGTGTTTCCTGTTTTGGAAAGCAGTCCACCAGTCAGTATTCCTCCTGCTGCGAACACTTTCCTTACCTCACGGAGTTGTTCCTGAAGCGTCTCAATGACTCGAGCCTGTTGTTGGATCATTACTACCGACTCTTGAGAGTGTGCCGAGTCGACGGCCATGCCAGGTTGGTTCGTTTGAGCTCCAGTTACAAAGGGAGTTCCAAAAGGAGTTCCCTGCGGGGGTACCGCCTCTTCGTGAACTGCCAACATTCTTCGTTGGTTCGGACCCCTTTGATTTTCCGCTCTCGCTGCCTGAGACTGCATCGATACCGGCCCTTGATAGGGTATGACTGATGGATTGCTCAGTCTTGGGGGAACGTGTACAGGGTTGGGAACCAGCCGAGCTGTCAGATCTTGTCCAGAGATCCGGGATGAATGTGGTGCGCCATCCATCCTTACCTCGCCAAACTGGTATCGCTGCGTGGAGACTGGAGTTACCGGTTTCGTTTGCAGGTTAACTCTGGGGGGAGGAGTCAAATTTTGAATCAACGCGTGTACAGTGGGGGAGGTCCCTGATCGTAACTGGGGGCTCCTCGTGGCCGTATTACCGGGGTTAAGGACTTCAGGAACCTTGTTATTTCTGGGCGATGAATGTTCCTGCCCCAGGAAATGACCATCAGAACCACAGAGCTGCCCTTTCTGGTCAAATTGCTCCAAGGGGAACTCCCCTGCGCTTTCTGGTTCACATTGAACCATGTACGAGGTTCCCCAATTATCTGTGACCAGTCTGCGACGGAATTCCAAGGCCCTTTCTAGATTCAATCCAGAAAGTTCCTCCGACAGCATCAGAGTGTCTAATTCCGCTAGTAACATCCGGTGTCGGGTCTCCTGCGAACACAACATCGCTTCAGACTCCTCACTCCTCACCAGAAGTTGGTGCATATGCCTCATGGGCGTGTACGTGTACACCGTCTGTCCGCTACAGACCCGGACAGAACTATCCTGATCGGGCATCGACTCCACTGGGGCAAGGTGTTAGATGGTAAGTACTCAGTTGAATAGGAAACAACTATATTTGTCGGTACCTGTTAGATGGTAAGTACTACGTGGACTATGAGTACGTGCTACACAGGTAAATGATTATTGGGCTCACCTCAGTTGAATAGGAAACAACTGAGGGAGCCCGCGTCCATTTCCTGCAGGTGGCTAGTAAACTGTACAGTGTGTATGTAATGCTGTGGACGGAGGCAAATATACTGCCTCTATGGACTGTGCATACGCCGGGTGGAGATAGAGTCTAACACCCCCCCTGCTCCACACGATACAGTCCCAGTAGTCCGACCATTTTCGCATGAAGCGTCCCGCCAAGGGCCTTGGTGAACACGTCTGCGACGTTTGTACCTGTTCGGATTTCGGAGACGGCCACATCCCCGCTCGCAACTTTCTCCCTGATATAGTGGTCCCGGAGGTCGATGTGTTTAACCAACGCATGCCGCTTCGAGTTCTCTGTCAGGCTGATGGACCCGAAGTTATCCCCCAACAGGGTGACCGGGCCCTGCTGGCGCAGGTCAACTTCCGCCAGAAAGGACTGTAGCCAGACAGCTTGCTGGCCAGCCCGGGACAGGGCGATATACTCCGCCTCAGTAGAGGAGAGTGCAGCGGATGGTTGGCGTTTAGAGCTCCAGGAGACTGGCGAACCGGCCATGAAGAAAACATAGCCGGAGGTGGATCTGCGGGTGTCCACGCACCCGGCATGGTCAGAGTCGGAATACCCCTTCGGTTTCAGGCCCAGGCCAGGTGTATGTTCATCTCCTGCTGCGGGTGCCTCATACATGATTGCGTAGTCGCTGGACCACAGGAGGTAGCCCGCCAGCCACTCGACGCACTCCCAATGTGTCCGACCAGGGTGGAGTTGGTATCTGGCCAGGAGGCCGGCCGCGAAAGAGATGTCTGCACGGGTGCAGGTCTGGCACCAGAGAATCGCGCCGACGAATTCGCGGTAGGGCTTACTGGCCATGAACTGTTGGTCATCGGGGGGGAGAGGGTCGGGAGCTTCACTGAGTTTGACGTTAGGTGGGAGGGGAGTGTGACGGCGCCGGACATGTAGGAGCTGGAAATGTTCAAGCATACGGAGTATATAGGCTTTCTGAGAGACGGTGATGGCTTTTGTGGTTGGATCTTGCTGAATGTTCATTCCCAGTAGGACACGCGATAACACTTCGCTAGATTCCCAGCATTTCGCCAGGTCTTTGACTGCCCGTGTCCTCCCCTGTTCTGTGGATGAACCTCCACATACGTCGTCCCCGTAAGTGCTGGTCAGGGTGTACTCATTGCCCTGCCGTCGGTATCGGATGCATGGGTCTGCCCGCGACGTGGTGTATCCGTCCTCGCTGTATCCAGCTGCGAGAGTCTCCTGCCAGTCGTGGCTGCCTTGCATTGTGCCGTAGATTGACTTCCTGAGTTTGCAGACCTTGTCCTCCGCGCCGGGTTGGATGAATCCGTCTGGCTGTCGCATGTACACCTCGTGGGAGATGGATGAGTTGAGGAAGGCTGCCGTGAAGTCCACTTGAAAGAGGGAGAGTCAGAGGGTAGTGATAATGGCTAGTACGATACGTACGGACTCCATACGAGCTACTGCTCCATACGTCTTATCGTAGTCTTGCCCCTGGATCTGGGTGTATCCCTGCGCCACCCATCGCGCCTTCCGTTTCAGTACTTCGCCTCCTGGTCCCCACTTGATTGCATATGTCCATCTGCCTCCGGTGAGGTTCGCGTTGGGTGGTAGGTGCACAAGGTCCCAGCAACCCTTCTCGACAAGGGTCTTGTATTCGGTCTTCATCGGTGGTAGCCAAAGTTCCGGGACCTTCATTGCCTGCTTAAACGTGGATGGGACCCAGGTATCAGAGGTGGTTGATGCAAAAGCCCAGGGGTTAACTGCAATGAGGGTGAGAGTTTGGTTGGTGGGTGGCGAGTCGGTCGCCCACTCTTCTCTGTTAGCCTGCGCGGTGAGCTCGCGCTCCTCGGATGCCTGGTTCTCGATTGCTACGCGTGAGGGAGTACGTATGCGGGAGCTTCGTCGTAAGTTCGTTTGAGGTGGATCGGGAGCAGGTCCGGAACTCCGTGTTTCCCCACCTTCTTGATCCGCATGCTGTTGAGCTGTGGGTCCATCAGTGGATGTTGCTGGTTCTGGACTGCCTGCAGGCAGTACGTCTTCGAGTTCGCCGTCGTTGTCGTGGTCAGTTGTATCCTCTCTGGACCGGTGCGCTTCCCCTTCCTCGAATCGAACATCCCTCGACTCCGTGAAGGTGCGACTAGGTGGATGCCACAGTCGGTAGCCCCTCCGACCCATGTACCCTATCAGTTTGCACTTGACGGCTTGACGCGCGAGTTTCCCTTCTCTCTTGCTCTCTGGTAGTGTCGCCCAAGCTCTGCATCCGAATGGTCGGAGGTGCGAAACGTCCTGGCGTTTCCCCGACCAATATTCGATCGGGACGCGGTCTGGGAATCGTGCGGTTGGCACGAAATTGTCAACATAGGTGAACGTTGCAGCCGCCTCTGCCCAGAACGAACGGGGGAGACCCGACTCTTCAAGGAAGGTGCGTACTCCTTCGATGACCTATTCCCTCTCTCAGCCATCCCGTTTGCAGACGAAGAGTATGGGGTGATCTTTTCGATGGTGATGCCGTGGTCTGCGCAGTATCCCTCCATCAGGTTGTTATCGAATTCGCCTCCGCTGTCAACCCGTATGATCTTCAACTTCCTCCCTGTCTGGTTTTCGGCCATGATTCGGAATCGGTGGAACTCCTTCAGAGAGGTCTCCTTCCGTTTGTCTTTGAGGAACGCGGGGACTCGGACTGACGAAGCCCCGTCTGAGAAGAGCATCATGTACCTTGCTCCCCCTATACTCTGGGTTGTTGCTGGTCCCCAGAGGTCTATGTGAACCCTCTCGAGTACTTCCGTCTCGTGGGTGAGCTTTTCGTCGAATGGCCTCCGTGTTGCTTTCCCGTACAGACAGTCAATGCACATTCCCGCCAATCTCTTTGATTTGATTTGTAGGCCATTGACGAGCCCCCTGCTTTCCATCCGCAGGATTCTCGGTACTGATACATGTCCCAGGCGACGGTGCCAGGTATGTACGTCTGCTGGCTTCTCGTGGGACCTTGCTGAGCTCGCTAATGTCTGGTCTAGGATCTCGACTTCATACATTTTTGTCTGGCCCTTCCCCATCATCACGACAAGCCCTTCTGGCGATTTAACACTCAATACTCCGTCGCCCCATTCACCTCGGAATGCTCGTTGGTCGAGGGTCGATAGTGAGATCAGATTGTGCCCAAATTCTGGTGTATGCTTCACGTTGGTGAGTCGTATCCTTCACGCTGCTTCCCCGACTCTCGTCGTGAATTTGACGGTCCCTGTACCCTCTATTGTGAACTTTTCAGTGTTGCCGGATAGCGCGCTGGTCCCGCTTTGTCCCTGCACTCGATAGTACTCCACAAAATCTGACTTATTCACCCAGCAGTGTTCGGTAGCGCCTGAATCAATGAAAGTACGAGCATGGGAGGTTCTTGTAGGGGTATATAGGAATGTATTGCTTCGGTATGCCTCGCACGCTAGTGGCCTTAATGCTACGTTATGCCTATGTACGTCCTTAACCCCGTTCGCCTCCCTCAATTCCTGACGCTCCCACCCTTTCAGAAAGGAATGATCATCGCTATCGGGAGGTTTGTCAGTTGAGGGTGCGCTTTGGTGGGGGATGCTAGTAGACGTACAAGAGGGCATGTCCCTGTCGACTTGGTTCATATTGGCTGACAGGACATATGTTTCCAGGGGTGGTGCTGCAGCTATAGTATTGGCGGTGGCTGCTACTGCGTTCCCGGGCGTCGTCTGGCTCCGGTTGGGTTCGTTATTCTTGTTAAACCTCCATCCGTTCGGTCCTTTGCCCTCTGCGCCCCCTCCCTTTGCCCAGCACCTTTGGATCGTATGGCCGACTTTCTTGCAGTTGGGGTTGGTGCATGTTGGCCTATTCCTCTCCGGGGTCTGTACGCTTGCTGCGTGCATTGCGAGCAGCGCCTTGACCTTCTTTTCTTCTCGCTCCTCTTCTGTTCGTCTCTTCTCCCTCTGTAACCAGATCCCTTGAAGGTATATAAAGGCCTCACTGCTCGTCTTTCCCGGGAGGTGCCTGATATCGGCGTCCCAGTCTCTGGGCAGTGATGCAAGTACGATTACGCGGAACTGTCCATCGGTAATCACTGCGCCAGCGTTGGTTGCCTTCCTGAGCAGGTTTCGCATTGTCCTTTTGTGTTCCTCCATGGTTTCTTCGGGATAGGAGTATCGATGCGCTCTGAGGTTACTGTCATGGAAGAGGAGGAGCTCCTCTGACTTTTGTTCAAACTGCTTGACTAGCTCAGCCCAGATGTCCGAGGCTGATTCGGTATAGTCTACCCCTAGTCCTGTGGGGTCGACAATGTTCGATACTATTGTGCTTGCGACGTATCGATCACGCGCGTACCATTCCTCGGGCGATGGCGTTTGGCTATATGGTGGCGTTGTTACTGTGGGTGTAGTGGTTGTACCCTCTGGTGAGGTGACGGTGACTGCGGGCTTGGCGTTGCTGGGCTTAGGTATAGTTCCATGTAGGTACGATTGCATGCCTTTTGATTCTACTGCTAGGCTAACTTCCCTCTTGTAGGGCCACCAGTTATCCTCCCCCTCGAGTGCTATTCCGGTGGGGAATCGTTGGACGTTCGGCATATTAGATGACGACGACATCGTGGAACTGGTTGGTTTGGTTGTTCAAGGCATAGGTTTTTTTTTCGCTCCTTTAAAGTGCGAGTCTCATAATCTGTTAGATGGTAAATACTCAGTTGGATAGAAAAACAACTCTATTGGGTACCTGTTAGATGGTAAATACTACGTGGGCTATGAGTACGTATTACACAGGTAGATAATCATCGGGCTCACCTCAGTTGGATAGAAAAACAACTGAGGGAGCCCGTGTCCGTTTCCTGCGGGTGGCTAGTAAACTGTACAGTGTGTATGTAATGCTGTGGACGGAGGCAAATATACTGCCTCTATGGACTGTGCATACGCCGGGTGGAGATCGAGTCTAACAAGTCTGACCTAGCCAGAGACTTCGTTGTCAACCTCGATGAACTCCATGTCTTCCTTCAAGAAGAAATCCTTCTAGCTCAATCTCATTACAAGGAAAAAGCTGACAGGAAAAGAATCTCACACCTGGAGTTCCCGATTGGCTCCGAAGTATTTGTTCTGGCTAAGCATATTCAATCTACTCGGCCTACTGAAAAATTCTCAGAAAAATACCTTGGTCCTTTCAAGGTCATCAATTGACCTGGTACCTTGTCTTACGGACTCAAGCTCCCAGACTATCTTTGCCGAATCCACTCGGTTTTCCATGTTTCACAACTGGAGCCGGTTACGCCAAATCCGTTCCCGAACCGTACCCAGTCTCCTCCACCTCCAATTGAAGTTGATGGTGAAGAGGAGTACAATGTTGCCGAAATCCTCGACTCTAAACTGGACAGAAGGTATAAACATTGTCCCCTTCGGTATTATATTCGGTGGGCCGGTTATGAAGGTACCGACAATGAATTCTCTTGGGTTGCTGGTGATGAACTACACTCTGATGAACTGGTACTGGCATTCCACGCTCGCTACCCTCACAAACCTGGACCTTGAAAACATTATAATTCCTTTTACACTGATTTTGCTGTGCTCCACCAAAGTCTACTTCGTGCGTTTAGAGGGTAAACACAATGATAGCAAATAGTGTTTTATATTGTTTACTCTCTTCTTAATACTTGTTTATTTTTCATCACTAACTATGTGTTCATTCACTTTCACTTACACTTAAACTAATACTTCAAACTAACCATTCTTTTCGCTGTTCCGCAGCCCAATCATTTTTCCAAGATATTACTATATAACTTCTTTCATATATACAAGCTCAAAAAAATTTCTACAAAAAAACACTACAAGAAAAAGGCCGATGGGCCGAAGCTTCGATATCCGTTAACTACGTTACTCTACCCTCTCCTTCCCTTTCTCCGACTGCACCTTCTTCGGTGCCAGTTCTCCTTCTCCCTCCTCTTCCTCTTCTGCTTCTCCCTTATCTTCTCCTCCCTCGACTTCTTCTTTGTCACTATCTACTACCCTCCTCTTCCTCGGCGATTCCGAAGGACTGGCAATCGGCACCGGGGGACACTGCATGCAAGGTCTGATAAGTTCACATGACTTGACTGAAACTTATCTGAAACAAGCGTGAAATTACAAGCATATAAGATGCTGAACTTATTTAATAACTAATCAATGACTTATCCAATTCTGCAATTTGCATTGTTCTCAATAAAGGGTGATAAAGATATACGAAACTTATATGATATATATGGATAAAATTTTCCAGATAAGTATTGAATAAGATTAGTCAACTTATGTAATACAGAAAAGATAATAATTTGGACTAGAATCTGTTTATCCTCTCTCTTATTCTCTTATTGTCTTATTCTACCCTGCAAGTACTACATATATAGCCCCTAATAGTTAGTCTGGCGCTCCGCCCCGATGCGCCGATTAGTAGGTATAAATACTCCTGTACTATACGGTAGTTCCTCAGTTTAATTATTAACTTAGATTGCTCTCTTCAACTCAGACAACCCATATCACCGCCTTAGGACTTCAACGTTCTTTGGTTCGCTCCTCGTCGTTGGCGTTCCCGCTGTGTCGGCTTGGCTGCTTCTCGTCCTCTTACCTCTGTCCCTACTCTCCGGGGACTAGTGGTGTAATGGCGGTGTTGTTAATAACTTCACCACTGTCCCACCACAGCTTCCGACCTTAGTTACCAATTGGCCCTTGGCACGGCTTACCGGTATACATGATCTTAACATTATATTACGACTGTTGATTCATCCACTCAGAACTTTACTTCGAAAATTGAATCTGTGGATACTGTAAATCATGTACCTACTGTTATCTCGAACTCTAATACAACTGTTTGTTCCACGTATCCTGCTCGACGCCTGAAACCTTTTGCAGCACTATTATCCTCATCTCCGAACACTCCAACAAAACCTCTGAAGGATGATGAATCACTTGTATGTTTGACAATTGTCCAGAAAACACAGACACTATTGGATTCAGCTTGTACAAACCACATTGTTAATGACAGACAATTCTTCTTTACCTTCAACATTGATGAAGCTCTTGCAGTACAAACAGCTAATTCAGGGATCTTATCTACTGAAGCTTCAGGGACTTATTACTTCCAGATGCGAATCAAAGGAACCAATGACAATCTGGTCCTAAAAATGCATGATTGTTTATATGCTCCTGATGCTCCAGTGAATTTATTATCTGTGGGAGCAATGCTTTAACATGGATTCACATTTACCATGTCTCCTCACACTGTCAAAATTCATATAGACTGGGATCATTATGCGGTCGCTGACATTACCTGATGACTGTGCATCCTATGAGATAACTTTTTATAACTAGAGGAAGAACCCTCGGATACCATTCATCTTGCAATGCCAGTCCTTATTCCCCAAATTCCTAACGGTGCCTTGTTCCACAAATGATTTGGACACCCTGGTGTTGATCTGACTAATGAACTCCTTATGGGTACTTCTGCAATAGGACTCGAGGAATGGAATGGTACAAAAATGCATGGTATCTGTGATTCATGCCTTAAAGGCAAACATCCTCGTTTTTCCTATCTGTATCATGGTAACCAAGCCACTAGAACTGGTTCATACAGATACGTGTGGTCCTATTGGAACTCTTTCGAACCATCAAAGCTCTCATTTCAATATTATTCTTGATAACTATACAAGTGCATTATCAGGTGGTTGTTTTGCAAAGAAAAACCAAGCCCTCTGTATCATTAAATCAATGATTTCCACTTGGGAGAACATCATGTCCCCACACAAGGTCAAAAATATCCAACTTGATGGAGGAAAGGAGTTCCATGGCTCAGAAGCTAGCACAAGAAGACCACAGCTTATTCTCATCAACAAAATGGAAAGGCCGAACGTTAGGTCTGAATAATCAAAAACGATGCTATGACAATACTGGTACACTCAGGTCTACCTTTACAATTTTGGGAAGATTCAGTTTGTACTGCCATTTATGTCAGATTCTGCTTACCAACAAAGACCCTCCTGGACTACTCTTGCTTGCTGAATCCTTGAAGATAATGTTGAATGCATAGAAAACGACATGGAATTCTCCTTTGCAGCACTTACAAATATCCCGAGCTCTTTCCAACTACAAAAACTACTTTTGACATCCACTTCCAAACCCCGCCAGTTTGACCTTCGGAAAGTACCATCCACGCTGACACGCCTAAATTTTGGCTAGACGTCTATACTGTGAATTGTGACATTTTCACGTATAGATTCGTATCGAGAGGACTGTAATTGAGACCCAGAT
>MU795810.1:0-10337 GCA_027886305.1 Lentinula aff. lateritia
CCAGCTGTTGGGTATTCTTCGAACTTAGGATCAGTTGTTGGTCTTAAGGGCAAATCATGCTGTGTGGTTGTGCCAGCACATAGTTCTAGCCCTCCATAGGGGTCTGTGTGTTTCGGTCTCAATTTTAATTTGGTTCAAAACCCTAATCCTTGATATACCCATATCAATACCACCAAGCACAAATAGTGCTGAATCTACCTTGCTCAAAGGAATATATCAAATCTGTAGAACGATTAGATTGATCAATTGAAGCTGTTCCTTAGCTCTCAAATCTTTGCAGAACCTTTGACAATGCTGCCCCTTGCTATTAAATAAATTTAATAGCAGTGAACTTGCATATTGTATATTAGATTGGTTAATTGAAGTGCCCATTTGATTCTTTCCTTTTTCCTTCACACAAAAATGAGGCAAGCTCATTAGTGGTGGCAATGGAGAAGCAATACAGGTGTAAACAATGTAGGGGGCTTCGACATTGCTTATAGGTGAAGTCCCGGTACTCAGGAAGCAAGTAGGGAGCTTAAGGGAGTTATTGGGGAGGTTGGCTCACTGAAATAGTAGATGTTTGGGGAACTTTAGAATTGGTCAAGGGAGGTTGGGTACTCACTCAGGATGCTTGAACATAATGTGGTAGTGTATTGGATTGTGTAGATGAGACGATCGTAGAGATGAGAGATCAATCAACATAAAGAGACAGAGAGTAAAGAAACAGAGAATAAGAAAAATCTGTATAGGTAGCAGGTGTTAAGATCATGTACACCGTGTAACCGTGCCAGAAATCACAGAGTGTCTAAGTGCGGAAGACGAGTGGGACAGTAGTGAAGTTATTAACAACACTGCCGTTACGCCGTTAGTCCCCGGAGATCAAGAGTATAGAAGGGAGGAGCTAAGTAGCAGCCAAGTCGGAGCGGCGGTATCGCCGGTGACGAGGAGCGAGCCAAAGAACTTATAAATCCAAGGGCTGTAGAGAGAGTACTTCAAGGCGTTGAGCCTGAAGACTTAGAGGAGCAAAGAGTTAAGGAGGGAATCTAAGTCGATAATTAAACTGAGGAACTACAGTAGCGTACAGGCAGTATTTATATCTACGGAGCGGCGCAACGGTGCGGAGCGCCAGACTAACTACTAGGAGTTATACGTGTAGTCCTGCAGGGTAAAGTAAAAGACAATAAGGAGAGACTAGAATGAAAGGGTATGTGTAGCGAGAAAGAACAATAAGGAAAGATTACAATAAACAGTGGATCTTCGGAGTACCGAGCGGTGGAATGGAGGCCCGAGGCATGGGCTTGACAGCAGGTACAAAAGGACAGGGACTGGACCTATGTTAAAGGCTGTGTGATCAAAATATACCAAGCTGGGTCTTCAGACGCTACAGAGCTGTTTAATAAGGTACAGGGAAGTTAACAAGGAAACATCAGGGGTTCTGGTGAGCCTAAGATAGGTGATCAAGATTAAGTACAAATGGAGATAGTGGTGTCGTACATTGGTTTGGGAGCTCCCAAGCCCTCAATGCATGGGTCAGTGCCATGGGAGCTGCTTGTGAACCTCGAGATTATGGAAATAATGAGAGGGAGGTATGAGGGGAGGAAGAAAGGGAGGTTCTGAGGAGGTACAATGGGATGAGGAATAGGTCAGGGCATGACAAGTGCCTTCAGGATAGAGAATAAAACAATAAGAAGTACACTTAGTCAAAAGGGCTTGTGTAGCAAAAAAGAACAATAAAACAAGATTATAATAACAGTGTATCTCAGAACACCAAGCCTTGGGATAAAGAGCTGAAGAATAAGACTTCAATAGTTCTTCAACTTCAATCTTGGAAGGCTGAGTGTTGGAGTGCAGCACTGAAGCATGGTCTTGACAATCATATAATTGTCCAAATAGTTCCATTTATTTCTGTACACTTCTATACAACTTATTCTTATCCATTCATTAACTTATTATGATTCACTATTGACTCACTATTACTCATAAATATTGATTCCTCATTCTTGTCCCATATTGCATTGTTATTTACAATCACTTACTTATTAGACAGAAGTAGTATATGAAGAGCAGTAGGTAGCTTCTAGTTTCCCATCTTAACCTCTTGGTTATTGGGCAACTAGGCAAGTACTTATATCCTCCTAGATACTACTCCTTATCTAAATTGGTCATTGGGTAACTAGATTCCCTTTTGATTATTGGTGTGATTGGCCTCTAATGCTATCCCACTATTGTTTGAGATCACTATTCCCTTTTATCCATGCTTTGTGCTTGTTTCTGCACCTCACTGCTTAGCTGGCATCACTCCTTGTTACACTCAGACTCCACA
Organism: Lentinula aff. lateritia; assembly: GCA_027886305.1. Classification (NCBI taxonomy): domain Eukaryota; kingdom Fungi; phylum Basidiomycota; class Agaricomycetes; order Agaricales; family Omphalotaceae; genus Lentinula; species Lentinula aff. lateritia. The sequence goes on from MU795810.1 coordinate 2,306, forward strand.
ACTCCTGTCCTGTTGTGACAAATTTTTGCTATAGGATAAATTTCTTAGTGCTCATCCCAAGTTCTGGTTTGATGCAAGCTGTTCAACCTGTCACTGCAGGGATCAGCCCATTTTCTCACCCAAAAAGGCTGAGATTATTGTGAGGTTCTGCCCAAAATTCTCTCGATATGGGCTTGAATATTTTAAATACTCCTATAATTGGCAGAATATGAAGCTCATATGAAGAAAATTCTTGAAATGATCTCAAGAAAACTGGCCTGATTTAAAATAGTTCCTAAATAATTGCCATCCAAATACCATGAGGGTCTTTCATTTGGGGATTTAAGGATAATCCCAATGATGTTGTGCTGAACAATCCTAAAATCTGCAAAAGAAAAATCTTCCTCCGAGAGCTAATTTTGAAAAGCCCCATGTTATTTGTGTGGCAATTATTTTGGAACTACATATTTCCAATAATCAGGTCAATGTTTTCTTACATACGAACTGTTTTCGAAAAGAAGCGCACATCGTGGGAGCCAAATCGAACGCGCGCCTAAAATTACATAATTCCAGGAAGGTGATCGGCTTTTGTCACCGACGGTCATCGTCTCGGTGGGCTTCCAGTTCCACTACCAATCCACTCATTTACCGGTCTCTTTCGCAGAAATTACACAGTCACTTCCTTTCATTGTACCAACATGCACACTTTCGTTTCTCTCCCTCAGTCTACCCGAGCTCCCCGCAAGAGTTCGTCCTATGCAACTCTCCGCCATGACAAGCAACAAACAAATACTGATCCTCCCTCTTCATATTACTCCTTGCGTCCTACCTACCTTGACTCATATCCAACTAGTCAGCGCAGCCTCAATTCCAATTCCACAGTCAAAACATCATCCTCCAGCACCTCTTTCGATTTTCATTCATTTCCAAGTACTGAAGACTTCGACGGTCCATCAGCGGTTCCAAATCCTTTTCCTCGGGAGAGGTCTAGAACTGGTCCTTCTTCCCAAAATCCCACTTGGATTAACCGGTCAATAAGCCCGCGCATTTCTGTAACCTCGACTTTGACAGAGGGAACATCTCCTGACACTCCAGTCGACAATGCTTCCTTCAGAGATTTTGATGTGTTAGTAGCTGCACCGGTATCAGGCGTAGAAATGATGGATGCACTTGTAGATGGTATGAATGGCGGGGAGGAAATTGGTCTGTCAAGTCGCAGTCGCTTTGGCATCCCCAATCATCACCCTCTATATCAACCTCCGCTTCCGACTCCTCCGCCAGGCGTAGTTCTCGGCGGCGGCAAGTCTAGGCGCCAAAAGAAGCCGCCAAAGCTTGTCCATCGGTCAAGTTTTTCTGATCAGGACGATGACCAGGATAATGGTCCTCCTACCGCAACGCCCAAACGCAGACGGCCGTTTTCACCAGGCCGTTCTACTTCTAATGCCACCATCACCCTTGCATCACCTTCGAGCCATAGTCCTCAGTCGTCTGCCCCTCCTACGCCCATTGATACTGAATCATCACTTTACCCTGCTCGTCCTCGAACGGCTCCTTCTACTCCATCATCAGCAGACAAGCGGAAGAGTCTTGCCCCATCGATATCAGACATCATTCGCGCCCATGCTCCCCATGAAGCCCAAGTCCGTGCTCGAGCTTCGCCTTTGAATCGTGCTCCCTCGTATTCGCGCAGTGTCGGCCATACAACTGTACGTGAAGAATCCGAGCCGGAACCCGAGCCCATAACGGCAGAGGAAGAAGCCGATTTATTATCTCGTTCTTCGATTGATAGCATCGCAGACGAGGTTCGACGAACCCTTCGTCATCAAGTTAGTATGAAACACGTAGCTCATCCGCCACCTCCGCCCCATCGGCATTCTTTTATCTCTGACTCTGCAAGCATCATTTCCCCTCGGTCGGACGGTTGTGGGACAGCGTCCTTGTACTCTTCATCTATAGCTTCTTCTCAACCTCCACTGTCACCGTTCGATACTAGTTTCATGTCGAAACCCACGACACCCTCTCAAGCAGTTGCTCAGTACCTGCGTTCAACGCGGCTCACGACACTGCTGAAGTTGACTCGATCCCCTCATGCCTCTCATGACAATCCACTTACCGTCAGTCTATCCGACCTGGGCTCCCAAAATGGTTTTCCGGTATTGGTATTCTTGGGGCTGGGTTGTGTGCGACATGTAATGGGGTTGTATGATGAGATGGCACAGTGCTTGGGATTGAGGCTCATTACCATTGACAGGTCCGTTGCAGGGGGGAATTTTCTATGTAGAACGTCCACTGACTAACTTGATTGAAGGTGGGGACTTGGCCGAACAGAACCACGAGCGAAGTCTGCTAAAGGAATCATTCAATGGGCTTCGGTTGTAGAGGAAGTTTTGGACCGGTTACACATTGACGAATGTAGTGTCATGGCTCATTCCGCCGGCGCACCTTATGCCCTTTCCTTTGCCAACAAGCTCCCACACCGTATACGCGGAGAAATATGCCTACTGGCCCCGTGGGTCGGCGAAAGTGGTTAGTGATTGTCGGTTTTTTGTCTTTTTCTGATATACTCACTCAATCCATTCTGTCTCTGCAGCTGGATACAAGTGGCTGAAGTATGTTCCTAATGGAATACTCAAAACTGCCCAGGCTGCGGAATGGAAACTGCAAACCTGGATGATTGGGAAGCCTCCAACTTTGGCATGGGAAGGAATTGGTTACACCCAGCAAGCAGGAAAATCATCGTCGACATCGCCGCCTGGATCTTCGTCTGCTCATTCTGAATCTTATCCGCGACCGAGTTTGGCCTCGAGTTCGTTCAGCGCGTACGACGATCTCCGAGATTTCGACGGTCGATTCGAGAGTATGAGCACCTTGGGAACCGCACATCCCAATATCACTCAGTGTGGTAACAATCGAAACGAAAGCAAGATGCAGGTCACACGAAAATCTTCTCGAGGTATTCTTGGGCGACTGAAATCGACGACACCTCAGTCACCCACCGTTAATAATCAATCGCCACCGTCAACCGGAAAGCGATTGAAGGCGTTGCGGTCGATGGGATCCCTCAAGTCTAAAGCATCTCCCTCTTCTTCGAAGAAACAACAATCTTTGCCTAGTCCCCAGTTACCCCTATCGCTCAAAGTTGATGTTAGTTTGGGACTTGATGACACGACTTGGCCCAAATCCTTCAACTCCGACTCTTCTTCAGTGTCAACACCCGAAAAGTTCCCGAGATCCGGTAGCCGGCGATCGTTATCATTCTCATCCTCATCCAGACCTTATAACACTCAATCACTTCCTCCTTCGCCTAATCCCCCATCGTCCCACGACCTGCCTTCTTCCTCTTCGGCCTCTGAATTACCCTCGTCACCTAACAACGCTTTTCAAGCCGCGGTAGGCAACGCATTGATTGCTGCATCACATTCGGAATCAGCGAAAGGAACACATAATGATTTGTTGCAGATCTTGAATCATGACCACCATCCGTGGGGATTCTCATATGAGGCCTACCCGCATAAAGTGCAGGTGTGGTATGGGGATCGAGATGAGAAGATTGCGGAGAATGCAGTGAGGTGGATGGAGAAGACTATGGGTGAGGGGATGTGTTCGGTGAGGGTGGTGAAAGGCGCAGATCATGGGCTGATGTATAAAAGCGGTGTGGTAGTGGATGTGTTGGAATATTTGCTTAGCTTTTGGCATTGAGACAGCGTATAGTGATCATCTTGTTCGTTCTTGTCGGTTCCCATGATTTGACTGATGTCTCAAAGATTCATGATGGTATCCCAAAATTCTTTCTCTGGCCATTTATTCTAGTTTTCACTTTTTCCATGGTTCTCTGATACCATAACAACTTGTTTCGATGCATCTGATTTTGTTCTTTCTGTATACTTTTCCTTGGAAACATCTTGTGTATTTTTTACTTATTCTACGTTGTTGCATTGACGCTTTCTGCCTGGCATCTTCTTCAAGCACCCTTACATATTACATTTTGCAGTATTAATCTAAAGGAAGAATATACACTCTTAAGTTCATCACCTTGTGTTTCACCGAAAGGTTTCACCGAAAGCTCCGTACATTAACCAAATATTAGATACGATACTTTACGCGGTAGATAACACCTCTATGATTTCAACAGTTTAACGAGTTGACTGACTAGCAGCAGCTACATATAATATCATAATACAATAGATAGTCCAAAAATGTCAGGCGAAATACTTGTACACCAGTCCTTCAACTAGTTTCTAGCCTTCTAACAGGAAAAATGGGACCATCTTGCGATACCGAAAAGTCATATGGATACGGTTCTGGCAGACGTACTGGTGGTTTCTGTCGTCCTGCTATCGCAAGAAACCCACTGGAAGAAGAAGTAGAAGGTATAACAGGGGCTGATTGCGTTGTTGGAAGATCCTCGATTTCGACAAAGTCCACAAATGCCGCTTTCCGACGTTGTTTTCTGAAATAAAAGAATAGACCAATGACGAGAGAGAGTACAGCAATCACCGTGGTGACTACGATGACTGCAATTAGGGAACTGCTCGTTTGTGTGTTTGTAAATGCAGAAGCCGATGAAGAAGCAGTACTTGAAACCGAGGCCGTGCTTGAGGTAGAATCAGTAAATATATCTATCATGTCTGTTAGGCACAGCACCAGTGTTGTAACATAGCCTAACTCACTTGATATGGCGGTTCCCGAAGTGCTGGAACTAGATGTAGGTAAAGCACTGCTGATACGGGCTGAGGTAGTACTAGAAGATGAGGTACTGGAAGATGAGGTGCTAGAAGATGAGGTTGGAGAGGGTGGGACCGACGCGTTTGTAGACGAAGCTAGCCAGCACATCAGTATCGTATTTTACATACAACCTTGGGCATATACCTTCTTGAACAACGATGGAAATGAACGTTAGCTCGCTCTTTCTCCCAAAACTGCTGTCGCCAACATTTGTAACTTGTAATATATGCGCCTGGTCAGGATTCACATCCAAAGAGAATATCAAGGCCTAGGGGAAAAATCAGAGATACGACCCAATCACGGTGGACGGATGTGACCCACGGGCTCAGCATCAGCATTATTTGCCAGGGTGCTATCATGCCCTGAGAAGAGCTGCAGATTCGTGACACTACCACTGGCACAGTCCACACATACACCATACAATGAGCCTCCCGTTCTTTTCAGTCCGAAAAAGTTGATTATCGTAGTGGACTCTGTGACGAGTATTAAATTGCGAAGACTATGTAATTTATGGACCAGACTCACCTGGAATCGTGACGGTCAGAGCATGCCCAAGGGTGTCTGTAAGAAGAAAATTGTCCGTAGTTCTCGAAGAGGAGCGTTGCCAGCCAGAAGAAAAGATGAGAGACGAATCCGGAAGAGTACCAGAGACATTTGCGGCGGCATGTAAGATTTGAAGATATAATAGCGAAAGAACAAGCAACATCCCAGCGAAAGAAATAATGAAAGTTGAATGGCGCAAGGTCAAGAGATGCTCTGCATTCCTCCCTTGGCCAAGAAGATGGAAGTAGAGGGAGAAAGTGAACTGTAACTTTTTGCGATCCGAAGATTGTACATAGACTTCTTGATGATATCAATTGGTAGATTAAATTGATCGGCGCAATAAAAGCCACGTGCGATGGCACTGCTGGTTGAGCACTTTGACTTTTAAGTGCAGTTGTTGCGCCGTTGCGGGAATGTTGCTGTCGTCAGTTCATTATGTCGTCCAGGAGGCAAAGTCCAAAAATTCTCAAAAAGTCAGACAATGCCCCCCTCACGCGTGCTGACCTTCAATATGATCTTTTGGCCTTCCTTTTTTCTGATACCAATGCGGTCTTTACAGACCCTTTTGCGTCTCAGCTCGATAACCGCACTGCGCGTTCTCGTGTCACTTTCCGGTCGGTTATTTTAACCTTTTTCTTTGAGCTCTAGGCTGATGATACGGAACAGGAATTTATATGTGAACGCTATCATGAATTCTCCCAAGGCTTCCAAGCTTCTCAAGGACAAGATGTCTGACACTCCTGAATTCGCTACTCATTTCGCAATGCTTTCGTTGCTCACTAACGTCGGAAGGATCAACACAACTATGAGCTGTGCGTGTTCAAACTCTTCTGCCTGTTACCCCTCAATCTGATGAGCGAGCAGTCTTTCCCGAAATGAAAACCACCATACGAACATATCATCCCGTACCTGCTCTTCAAAGGACCTCTGGAAGTCTTCAGGACGCTCCCCGACTGAAGAGTATCCTCAAAGCACTAGTATATGACTGTGATAGTCCAAAGCTTGCTACGACCTTACGCGACTGCCGTTCCCGTATCGTAAGAATTTGTTTCGTCGTTTCGCCCAAGTCTTTTCGAACCTATTCATTAGGACACGGGCATCTCTCCGCCAACACACATAGCAAACCTTATATTTATACTGGCCAATGAGACCATTGTAAGCCCCATGTCTCCGAACTCTTATCATCTATTTGACCGGCACTAGTCAGTTAGCAAGTTACATTTTTCTGGTGAAGTTGACTTTCTCGATCTCTTCACATGTATACGATTCTCTAGTCATTCACGAGCCCGCGCTTTCCTTTGGCTGGTATACAACTACTACGAAGCGAGCGCTCAGTCGTCGGAACCGCTTGAATCCGACACTGTCCGTTCTGACAACAACCCGTTCTCGGACCCTTCAAGACCTGGAGAGCGGCCGCTGCTTGAAGAGCTCACGGAAGCAGAATCTGCCTTGGAGAACGTGGATCCTGATGACGAGAACGAGATTTCAGAGAAGCTGATTTCGCAACGGATGCAATTCCTTGCTGCACAAAGTCCTAAAGAATCTTCCAAAGTGGGCAACAAGGATGACGAGAGCGTTATGAGTATCGAGTCCACAGTGAAATCGAAGGTGAAGCGCCGTGGTGCTTCAGGTACTGGGAAGGTGAAGAACGGAAAGTCAGCCGCGGATGCGACCGAAGGCTTTGTGGACCGTCAGTATCAATCATTTTCCTGATCTTTTCCTGTACTTATTCCCTCACTTACCCCAGACTCAACTCCTATCCGGGTCTCCGACGTTCAATACCGCTCTTCACTTTACCGGTCGTCTCCGTTGCAGATGAGACAACCCAGACTCATTGCTGCGCCTATGCATCGCTATTCTCCGTATGCCCGTTCACATGAACGCCATTGGACTAATGTGGCACTGACGCGATCCCCTCCACGTACACTCCTGGAACGTAAGTCATTATCTCATTCCATTCTCACTCCAAATGTTTACAATACCTTCGATGATTATGTAGATGCTTGGCATGTTGTGGCGCGCACAGACCCATTAGCAGACTCTGACGAAGAAATGGAGGACGAAAATTGCCGGAACGATTATGGTTTGTACCGCCTCCATAATGCATTCTTACTTCATCTTTTTTTCCCGCAAAGTTCGGTCGTTGATTGCCCATTTTTTTCCATACAGTGCAACGATTGAACATCGTTTGTCGGCTTAGAGGGAAGAATCCGACTCCAGAACCAGAATGAACGCCCCCGAACAGTTTCATTTTTCTTCATCTTACATACATCCTACTATCATTCTTGTTTATATACTGATTTATTCATATTAACATCAAGTAACAGTAAAATATTTGCACTACAGAATGTAAAATATAGCGTACATAATAAACACAAGACCACAAATAAAACATGGATGTTCTGGGAGCTTTTAGTGCCTGCACTATGGCTAACTTAAGACGCATACATTTGCCAGCTCAAGCAAATGACGTAGTCCAATGGTAGTTGGGACGAGCTCTATTCTGATTGAGTGCAACTGCATCTTGATGGTCCAAGCAAGAAATCCGATTTATGTACATAAAAACAACAGCTAAATCTGTCTATTCGAGCAGCGTAAATTGATTGGCACACTGCGTACGGTGGTCCATATAAACCTGAATTACATGCAAAGATTAAAAATAGGAAGAAAGATGGAAGCGAACGGTATTTACCAAGAGGCGAGTGAGATTCAGATCGCGGGTACTCATGTTGCCACGAGAAAGGCCCAAGGCCTAGAACGTTATGACGACACCAGCCATTCTCAT
>MU795811.1:0-10314 GCA_027886305.1 Lentinula aff. lateritia
GGTAAAGTAAAAGACAATAAAGGAAGACTAGAAGGAATGGGTATGTGTAGCGAGAAAGAACAATAAGGAGAAGATTACAATAAAGGGTGAATCTCAGGATACCGAACGGCGGAGCAAGGCGCCGAGGCATGGACTTGACACAAACATGAAAGAAATTAGAGCTGTAAAGCCGTTACAGTTGCACTTCAAAGAAGGAGCAGACATCATAATGCAGCTCATAGCAGTAATGGCACAGATGGCCAAAGAAAATGTCGAAGGAATGATTAATTTGATACCACAGAGTGGTCCATCTAATCCAATAGATTTGAAAGTAATATGACACCGAGAAGTTCAAACGGAACTCAGTGGGCATGTTTCTTGTGCAAGTCAACAGATTATTTTATAAATGAATGTCCACATTTGCTTGAATTTACGAAAAGAGGTTGGATAATGCCTGAAGGAGGTGATTCAAAGCATTACAAGTTGAGAGATAATGCTAAAATGCCCTGAGACGATCCAAATGTACCTCGATACAAGAAGATTGAACAAATGGCAAAAGATTTAGGATGGGATTGTGCTGAATCCTATTTTGCAAACATGGAAGATGACGAAGATGATAAAGTTATGGACCAGCAGATGAATCCTAATGTCAACCTAGCTGTTTGGATGACTAAAATTGAAGAGTTATCGGATAGACTTGGAAATTTGGAAGCACACAGAGAAGATGATGTTTGTGTGTTTAACCAAGATCCTTTGAATGAAAAAAATAAGTACTCCAATGAAGGAGCAGGATCAGTCCAAGAGAACTTTAAGATCCAATGCTGTAGCTCTGGAGGAAAGTGAGAAAGCAAAACGAAATCAAATTAATGAGAATATGAGAAGACTAGTATTTGATGGGGTGCATATACCCAAGAAACTGGGTTTAATACCAGGTAAATTTGTTGAAATGATTAATAGAAATCAGAAAACAGTGAGATTTGAGGCTCCAAAGTCCGTAGATAGGCCTTTGAAGAAGCCCTCAGTCACAATTGAAGATGTTGATGAATCTGATGACGAAGATAGTATTAAATTAATTCCTTTATCAAAACTGATGAATCAAATTAATAGTGAACATAGACCATACAATCATGTTCAGCCTAGGACATATTGTCCTATTAATATGCCTACAAAGGTCCCAAGAGACCAGACAAATCAGATTGATAGTTATGGATATACTCCAGCTATAAAATTAGGAATGAAGTCTCGAGACCAGGTGTAGAAGAAGATATAGCAAAGAAGATATTTGATGCTAAAGTTGATTTGAGTACAGAAGAATTAGCAGCTTTATCACCTGCTATTAGAAAGATTATTATGCATAAGATACGCAATAGAAGAGTCCGACCAAGGACTAAAACAAATAACTATGTATTAACTTTATCTGAAGATGGAGAAACTGAACTTTTGGATGATCCATCCAGGGTACAGCTGATTGATACATGCATTAGAATTGAAGATCTTTGGCAGGATCAGGCTGATATGTTTGAAGTCCTGACTGAAAGTCATAATGACATTCCTGTGGGTCTATAGTGCAGAAAGACATTGTTGAGAGCTTTCTACGTGATTTGTCTCTTGATGATGAACAAAGAAACATTGCTATAGTTGCTAATCAAAGTGTAGCATATAAAGATCATAATAATTATCCTGTGGTAGTAGCAAATCAATCAAATGGATTACATGGTGTTACTCCCGAGATCAACAATAAAGACAAAGAAATTGAAACTGTATTGGACCAAGGTTCACAAATTGTTGCAATAGACCGATTAATAGTTATAGGTCTAAGAATTACCTGGGATCCAGAATTCACGATTAGAATGCAAGATGCAAGTGGTAAATGAAATCAAACTCTTGGTTTAGCAAGAAATATACCATTTGAATTTGGTGAAGTTACAGTGTATTTACAACTGCACATACAGCATAAAGCTCCATTTGATTGGGATGTTTACTTGGCAGTGGATACCTTTTACAAAGCTGAAGGATGGTATATCTATCAAATTGATCCATCCGAAAAGAAGAAATTCTTCAATTACTTTGGATCAATGACTTTGAATGAATGTGAAGCATGATCCTCGCAATCCAAGAGAGAATTGTATGGCTTAAAGTTAGCATTGGAAGCTAGTTATTACCATGTCTATGGATGTAGATAATTAACAGTTGAGACCGATGCTAGCTATATTAAGGCATGCTAGACAATCCTAGTTGTGGGCCTAATGCAACCATAAACCGTTGGATTGAGCATGTACAAAATTATCACTTTACATTAATCCATATAAAAAGTGCAACCCATGGTCCTGATAGACTATCACGAATCACACCTGGTGGATGGCAAACAAAGCGCCCAGAAGTAAATCCAGAAGATTACATTGATGAAGATGGTGGGGAACCAATTAGTTTTATTATGGGAAATGGGGAAGCAGAAGAGCCATATCAATTTGATGATTTTAAAGATCAAATTGACCCTAGAAGTGGTTACCTATACAAAACAGCTCAAGAAGCTGATGATATTGAATTAGATATACAAGAAGCTCTAGATGAAGCGAAGCTATGAGATGCGTTGAAACTACATGTTAGAGTTAAAAGATGCAACATGTGAAGTTTTCAATAGGAACTTGTTGCCTACCTTTGACAAAGAATTTGTACACAACAATCCATACCTGGAAGCTCATAGATCTTCTGAAGGTAATAGATTAGATGAATTGATTTCTGTGATTAGGGATTATTTATCGAACCCAACAGATGAATTATTGGGTGAAATGTTGAAAGAGGAGCAGATTGAATTTATTAGATTGATTAAAAGATTCATGGTGAACGACCAAGGAAGGTTGTATCATCAAAATACTGATCAATCTAATCAACCACAATTGGTGGTAGAAAAAGAGAAGCATATGCACATGTTGAATAGTGCACATGATTGTTTAGGACACAAAGGAGTCTTTGCAATGAATAATTTCTTGCAAAAATGATTCTGGTGGCCTAATATATATAAAGATGTGGAATGGTGTGTGAAATCATGCCAGGAGTGTCAGAATCGACAGATGAAACTGTTGAAAGCACCTCCTACTTTGATGCATACACCTTCATTGTTCCAGAAGATATATGTCGATTCCATCTAATGGATGTAAATACATCATCTATGGAAGGGATTCACTATCATTGTGGTCTGAAGCCCGAGCAGTAAAACATGAGAATGCTAGAACTTTTTCTTTGATGACATAATTTGTTGTTGGGGATGTCCTGAAGAAGTAGTGACCGATAATGCAGGTCAAATAAAGAATATGTGAGCTTGGTTGGAAGAGAAGTATGGAATTAAAGAAATACAAATTTCCACCTACAACTCTCAAGCTAATGGAAAGATTGAAAGAGTGTATTTGGACATACACCAGGCCTTAATTAAAGCAACTGGTAGAGATGTATCTAAATGGTTCTACTTTTATGATACTATGGGCAGATAGAGTAACACCAAGACATGGTCTAGGTTGTTCTCTGTATTTCCTGGTAACGGGTGCTGAACCGTTGCTTCCATTTGATGTTGTGGAATCAACTTGGTTGGTGAATCTACCTAATAGAATCTTAACCAGAGACAAATTGATTGGATATTGTGCTCAAGCTCTGTCAAAACATAACTTATTTATTGAAAGAGTATGACATAGAGTAGATGAAAATAAGATTGCAGAGTTACAAAGATTTGAACGGAAATATAGACATATAATTAAGGACTGGAACTTCAAACCAGGACAACTCATTTAGGTTAGAAATTCTGGAATTGAAAAAAGTTTGAATAAAAACATGTATCCAAGATATAGAGGACCTATAGTCATAATCAGATATACAAAGGGTGGCTTTTATATTATTGCTGAAATGGATAGAACAGTACTCAAAGAGAAGGTTGGAGCCTTCAGAGTATTGCCACATTTTTCACAAAATGAACCAATTGAATTGCCAAACAATATTCATGAACTTATTGATTTAACTGCTGAACAATTAGATTTAATGGTAGAAGATGAAGATGAATATTGGATGACTATATATTTCGATGCCATACCACATTTGAGACTCTCAGATGTAGACTCTGATAACAAACTCAATGAGGAAGAGAATCAACAATTAAATTGAAACATTATACTGTTACAAACAAATATTATAAAAAGAGCAGTGATGGTAAGATGATGCATCTACTATATAGCTGTGATGGCATAAGGACAGTAGGCATGGAATGAATGAGTACCGATAAAAGGAATCATGTAAAGAAAATGAAACAAGACGAAGACCTGTTTTTATGGATTTTATGAATTTTGAACATTTACATCTAAATGATGGTGTATTAGTCTAAATGAAAATCAATTAGATTAAATACAAACCTAGGCAGAGATGTGTCCTTTGTCTTCCATTATAGGAGTAACACCATGAGTGAACGGAGTAGTGGCACGTTCGATGGTCTTAATAACTGGAACAGCAATCTCTGTGGGAGTGATGACAGTGTCTTCAGAACTAGTGGTGGGAATGCTCTGAGCAGTAGTGAAACTTGTGTCAGAAGTAGAAGAATCTGAGCCAGAATCTTGGCGACTCTTCAAGATGCTGCAAGCTTTGTCTGCAATTACCTTGGCAATACGTGCACAAGTAGCATAAGTCTTGACCAAGTTTGCGTTAAATTTAAATTCAGCTGCCTGAAAGTTCAGCATAGCAGCGATGAATTTGGTACTTTGCAACTCAAGAGGAGCTGGCGGAGTATTGAGATTAGAAGATACGACCTGAGCAAGAGTATGATTGATATGCTTGCTGTGGGTAACTGAAATGAAATAAGATTCCATTTGAAGGATTTGATTAAATTGAATCACCTTTGTCTTCAGCAAGACACAACATGCAGTTAGAAGAAGCATGACTGTCAGATGAGCAATGAATCTTGCTGAGACAAGTGGGAACATCGTTAACAGCCGACTTATTATCCTTATTGGATCCTTTGGTAGGATAGGGAGTGCTGCGACAATTCTATGACAAATGATAAGTCGTAACTGAAATATGATATCAGATTAACTTACCTTGATGAAAGAGAGGGCTGGCTTCTGTTTGAAACTGCATTCAGTTTCAGATACCAACTTATCCTTGGAGGCTGAGTTCATCTAAATGAAAATGATAAATCAAATTAATTGAGATTAGATTGTAAATTTACCTCGACATCAGAGTCAAAATGAACAGATTTGAGTTCATGTTTAATGGCATGAGAAAGGGCCGATCTGGTAACTTTCTTCTTGGACTTCCTGATGGAGCAAGAAGTATGGGACTGAGGGGAAGCCTCATGATCTGAGTGAACAGAATAAGCACGGTCGAGGAGACGATTCCTAATGAAGGTGTTCTGAAGAACTATTAGATTAAATGATTATGAATCAATTTAAAATGTTGCTCAAAGTGGGAATCACTAACAACATCAGGAAATAGCTTGTGCCTGAGGCACAAAGTATCGATAATGCTTTGATGTTGGAAACCTGTCTGACATGGCTACAAAGTGCAACAGGCTTTTCCTAGTAATGAACTTATTAACCTAATATCAATGATTCAAATGAATAAAGAAAACATACCAAGAAGTCATGAAGATACTCAGTAGACTGACATAACACAGAAATTGTTGCTTTGTTGGGGTTGTTCGTCTTCTCACCTTTGTGGAAATCAAGTAGCTGCTGCAAAGTACCCAAGTGGGGCTCTGCAACTTGAGCAAGGATCCTTCTTGAGTTGAACAGGCATGCTGGGATGAACGATTACAGCAGTTAATGGAACTTTGTATGGGATGAGAGCTCAACTAAGTTCGACTAATGCAAGTCGACTTGGAACGATTAGCATGTTGAAATCCAAACAAACTGAGCTTTTATACAGAGTGAAGAAATAAGGCTCCTGACCAAATTAGGACAACTGAGGACAGTTGGATTCTTTAGTTTGGGGCAGGAAGATATTGATTTAATTGAAAAATTACAAATTTCAATTAGACTAATAGTTATGCAATTAGATTGAATAGTATTGTGAATGCAGCGTCCCAGAATTGATCAACATGCAGGAAGTCAAAATATGCGGAATGAGAAGAGAAACTGCACTTAGAACCTGAAAGTGGAGTCGAGAATACCTCCTGACACCGTTATAGTCAATGGCAAATGGGGATTGACTTGAGCACTCAGGGTAAGGATGACAGTGAAGTCTTATGGACCTGATCTCAGATGAAACTTCATGCCAGAATCTGTAATTGAGTCTTAATTTAAACTCCTATTCATAGGAGGAGCTTAGAGCTTTTGCTCGATGACTTACATTCACTCATTCAAATTAATACAAGAATTAAGTCAAAAAGTTTATTGATTGAACTACAGATGCACTTGCTTATTCAAATTAATATGAAAAGAATTGAGCAGGAAAAGCTCTTTAAACAAATTAAACAGAATAGCCAAAGCTATTAGCCCTTAAACTTAGGCTTACTTATTCAAATTAAATACAAATATGAGCATGAAAGCTCGTCAATTAATATATACAGGATGGCCAAAAGCCATCCACAACCAAACAATAGGTAAAAAGTACCTACAAGAAATAAAAAAGAAATACAAAAATACATTAGATTAATAAATCTAATAAAAGTAAAATGGTCTCAAGCGACCAGTGGTCCTGAAAAGGTCCATATTGAGATTTTGGGTTTAAAACCCGTAAAACAACATGACCGCAAGTGGTCAGCTATGATGATATAAGGGCATAAAGCCCGTGTATGTATGACAAATTAAAATTAAAATTAAAAAAATGAAGCCCCGGAAACCAAGCTACAATTCGAGAGTCTGCGCTTTCTCTGCCCCCCAGGAAACAGAGTTGGCTCAGCCAAACTCTCAATTGTAGGGAAATCCAATTCTATCGGAATGGACCCCCCAACCTGGCTAACAGCACCTTTGTCCACCAATCCCTTCTCGACTTTGTTGAGGTCCTCCATAACCTTGGCAGCCAAATTGGGAGGTGGAGAAGATGACAAGACCGTACCTACAGGTCAACAGCTATAGAGGCTCCGAGGTCGGATATGGGCCAGAAATGGCCCGGAATAATTCCGAGGACTGGAGCTGAGTATTGGCCTGTAGTACACACTGGGAGTGGGACGTCGGTGAAGCTATTAGCAACACCCTTCACACACTGTTGATGTCCCCGGGAATGTAATGGCAAGAGTACAATGTTGGTATGAGCAGCCTATATGGGGTTCCTGTGATCTGGGAGTCCGGAACAGCTCGGAAGCAAAGGGTAAAGAAGATATTAAAGAGTGGGATAAGGTGGTACACTTGATTTCAAGCTTGACTACAACGTACAAAGTATTCTAGCTTATATACATCCCAAATACAGTCACAAGACCTCAATGAAAGCTCGGAATAATAAATAAGTCACAAGGTTATTATTCCGAAGTCCAGCCGGGAAGCATATGGGGTGAATTGCATGCATATGATAGAAGATTCGACCAGGTATCTGTCTTTGTTGATGAGCGCTGTTGATTCCTTGGAATAGATGCTGCAAAGCAGATCGATCCATTCTCCTGGAGTGCAATTATTGAAATTTAACCCAGTCAAATTGAAAGGGCTGAGCCAATGAAACAGAGTGGCCATGAGGGTCCACTTGTTCAGATTGAGTGTCTGACGATTAGGTTCGGCAGCCTTGAAAGCCTCGAGTATGACAATGGGGTCCTCTCCTGCATTCTGAAGGTCCAAAATGGACCACAGGTAGAGTTCCTTTGTCATATCAAAGAGGGACTCAATCTGCTTTAATTGATCATTCAGGTCTGTGGCTCGACATAATGAGTTTGCTAAATCTAAAAAACAATCAATGAATTAGATCAATAAAGTGAACAAAGTTAATAAAGAATAATACAAATTAAAACAAGCTTACTATGTGTACTGCTGGTAGAGGCCGTAAGGAGCGCATTGAGCGCATCCATAGCCATTTCCACGTCCAGAGACCCCATGCACTTCAAGCTCTGAGAGGAGCAAGCCTGGTGTAACCAGGAAGAAGGATCAAATTATCCCCAGACTCTCCCCAAGCAAGCGCTGAAACACATGCTTGGCTAGGAATGGAAGGCTGCATGAATTGGGAACCTGAGAAATTAGACTAAATGAAACAATATAGATGACTTACATCACGAATTGCCCAGTTGATTTGCATTAAGTCCTTGATAGTGAACTGAGCATTTTGAGTCTCCAAAATAGAGCCCAGCTCAAGAAATTTCAAATTAACTGCAAAGAGAGGATTCTCTCAAATCAAGGCAGCACTGTTCTATTAAATTAATAGAATAAGTATCCTTGCAGAATTAAACTAAATGAAAACAACCTACCCTAGCATGAGCAAACTTGGGGAAGGGTGTGAAAGTACCTGTTGACTGATTAGGAAGCTGCAAATGCCCCTGCGCATCCGCCAGTAGTACCGGTTCAAAGGCACTTACAGGGGAAGGTGCAGGCACAGGCCTTGTAGCAGCCTTTGTAACTTGTTTGGGGACGGGCACCCTTTTGACTGAATGATGAGACACCAAAGCTGCATTTAGAATGAATTAATAAACTAAAATGAAAAAGTGCAAAACCAGACTTACATGAGACCAAAGAGGTCGTTTTGAGGCGTTTTGGAGGGGGCGCGATGTCCTCCTCCTCATTCTCATCTTCGTCTTCAGATTCCACTTCACTGGAAGCAGAATCATCCTCTGTGGTGACTTTTTGGCGAGATTTCCCCTTCCCCTTGGAAGAAGCTGGCACAATTTTCCTTGAACAAGGAGGGAGCTGCACGCACTTATAGGACAAAGTGGTGGAAGACGAAGGAGCAGATACCTTGGAATCCTCAACTACCTCAACCATAGTTTTGGACTTAGGCTCCACCTTAACCATCGAAGCCTTAACAGAAGAAGTTTTGGGAATGTCCATTGAAGGCCCACTCAAAAGCTCATTATCTGAGCCTTGGGAATGAGTAGAACGGGCTGAAGATACTAAAAGGAAAATAAAGAATGATTTGAATGAAAAATCCCAAGGACAGAATAATACATATGAAATGAAAACGCATCAGCTTTAAGACCCTTCAGCTCCCGATTTCTTTGAACTAAATGAGGAGGAGCCACAAGTGTTTTGAGAGCACAAGATGGGGAAGGAACTTCCGAAATAGAAGAAGGTGCAGCAGGCCTTGAGGCCGCCGCAGAAGAACCTTGGCTGCGTAATGAGGCAAAAGGGTCCAAATCCTTAGAAGGGACCATATGCATCATTGTGCTCCCCTCGCAGAAATGCAAACAAAATGGAATGGGAATTGCGGGGAATTGTTCGAAGTTTTGGACACCCTGTGAATTAAATTAATAAGAATAAAAAGAATGGTGCTCAGGGGGAATGCTCCATTGCTGTGTCAGGCTGTCGCAAAAAAAGCGGGAAGACTGAGAGATAGGGATTCAGCCGATGACAGGACCTGTTCTGCGAATAAAGGGCAATTGGCCCGACCCATCCAGAAGTCATGAACATAAATCTAATGAAAATAATCAATATAAACAAAGTAAGAGAACAAGAGCAGAATACGTACCAAAAATGGTGCCACCTCCTCAAAAACAGTATAAACCTCCTCTCTGTGGGAATAGAAACATTAGCCAAGACTTGCAACGTTCGAACTGCCATTTGGGCAGAACAGAACAAGTCCAAGCCTGAGGCCACAGACAACAAATGCGAAGTGTTGGGAGGGAAACAGAAAGGAACCAAAGAACGAGGATACAAAAAAGCAGGGAAGGAACTGGAACCATTGTAATCCAGGAAATTTTCTGAATAAACCATTGGAGGAGAATAATCGCCCTCTAGAAGTCATTGAAATACAGCACTTTTGAAGAACAGTGGAAGTGTTGATTTAAATTGAATACCCGCCAAGAGGACTTGAGCCTCCAGAAGGGAAGAAGGTAAAAGCGTGGTTGAAGCTGACAGTTGAGTTTGACTCGAAGTTGAAGCCATTTTGAAAAAGAGATGGATGAAGATCGAGTTTATATGATAGTCTACGCAAGGCTAATAGCAGGTGAGTTTCACACCTCGCTAAGGCCATCTCCACCTACAGGTTTGCCCGGGTCCGCCCTCCAGAGGTCTACAAGCGAGATGGCCGCTTAGCAGTGTCGCAGCGAACGGTATCCCATACATTACTCCCCACTCTCCTTCTGTCATGCCCTGCCCCTAAAAGCTCCCCTGCGCTACCTCCCTAGACATCC
The DNA here is from genome assembly GCA_027886305.1 of Lentinula aff. lateritia. Classification (NCBI taxonomy): domain Eukaryota; kingdom Fungi; phylum Basidiomycota; class Agaricomycetes; order Agaricales; family Omphalotaceae; genus Lentinula; species Lentinula aff. lateritia. Next base: position 10,220 of record MU795811.1, read on the forward strand.
CAGAACCGCTTACCCGCTCTTCCCCACCTCCTCGATAACCTCCCATGAAGCCCTCATGAACCACAGAACACTCTAACCAACCTCCCGACCAATAT
>MU795812.1:0-10310 GCA_027886305.1 Lentinula aff. lateritia
GGCAGGGCTGGGGAGGACGTGGTGTCTGCGGGTCCTGCAAGGACAACCTTATCGGTAGGCTATCAGTGCAGTATTGGATCTTGACCTAATGTCACGAAGTGTCAGCGATGGAGTGACTAAGCGGGGCGGCGGTGTGGAGCAACTGAGTAAACGGTCGAAGCGGAGCAACTGAGCGAAGTGTGGACAGACTGGTCCCAAGATAATGACAGAGATATATTGAGTATCGTAGTCATAGTTAATACTAAGTAAATACATACCTGGTCCCAAGATAATGACAGAGAGGTCAAGATAAGGGACCAGGTAGTGGGGAGCTGGCTTTATATACATAATCCGATCTGTGAGAAATAACGATGTAATACTGTACAGTTGAGAATAAAGAAGGTGGCGGAAGCTGGTAGAAGGAGAAGGGTAACAGATGGATCAGTAATCGATGAAGGGGGTCAGGTGGATCAGTAATTGATGAGGGTTTGACAATGGTGGGACGTGAAAGTGATGGGGTGATGTATCGTACAAATAAGGGCGTAGAGACGGTGAGAAAAGGAAAATGATAGGGGCTACGTACTTCATGACAGCTACTCAGTTCCCGTTACTTCTACCTCCCCTCCCTACGCCTTAGGGACCTCCCTGGACCTTATAGGAACCCCTTCAAGGGTCATATCTCTCAATCCCAGCCACTACAAGGTCATTCCTGTCCTCGGTCGCGGTTCCCATAGCTCCCTTCGAGCTCCAGCCTGCTCCTAGCACGCTACAACATAAACTCATTATACCAAAACCTACCCTAAGACCAATTCTGACCCAGGTCTTACATTATACCAAGCTCTCCCGTCACCAAACGGACGCGTTGCGACAAAATGTCTGCGACGTCAACGGAACGACCTTCTAGTTCCAAACTCGAAACGAAAAAACAAAAGAGCGCCTTATCTTGTGGAAACACGACACAAGCTCAAAGGTTAAACCAGGCTGCTAGTTCTATGGCCATCACGGTGGTAGCTGGTCAACGCCTGATGTCTATCCCAGAACAGTCGTTCGGGGATGAACCCTCTAGCAATTTAAGGACCCCCGAGGGATGTCAACCTGTGGCTCGGGAACCTCCCCCAGTGGATCCTGGGATGGGACCACCACAACGGAGGTATACCTCCATGGGTTATGCCCAACCTGCCAGTCATCCGATGGGAGGTTTCGCCTATTCCCCTACCTGGGGAATGAGAGGACCTCCCCGTGGACCGGTACCGCAGCTAGACATGGAATCAGCTTCGAATGCGGGGGGAACAGTCAGTGGCCAAGTAGCTGCTATAGAAAGGATACAAGGGGAAAAGGCGGACCCTCTTACAGCACAACAACAGGAGAAACTCCCGGAGAGGAGGGTATCGCCTGCAGCATCCCAGCAGTTGCGGGCGTCATCCAGGACGTTACCGACTCCTCCCGTACAGTCCCTTAACCCTCCTCCCCCAAGACGAGGAAGTTCTCTCTCCAGTCTCCTTAAGAGTCCAGCTATGAATACGCCCAACTGGGAGTGTACTCACGCGATCCATCATAGCAGGACCAATTTCCCAGTGCAACCATTGTCGGAGATGACGTTGCAATTGGAAGATGTCATTAGAATCCAGGAGTGTATCCCGGAGGACGTAGCTATGGTCTTACGGGAGGTCCTGGAGTTGATGGGGATCGAAACATTGGGAGATGGTCTCAAACTTTCAGACCTACGGGTAGAGTTCCTAACAGTGGGAACTCAACTGGAAATAGACCTCCCAGAGAAGGCTCAACAGTGGCTGATGACCCCGATGAACCGATCAGACTTTCTCTGGTTGTACAACATTCTATTGGATCCGGAGCGGATGTTAGAAGAAAAGGACAAGTGCGCTTCAGCAGCCAGTCATCTCACTGGCGCAGCACTCTCCCACTTCGATATGTTGTATCGGCAACGACTAAGGGGGGAGCAGACCTGTCTCGAGGACTGGACGGAGTTTAAACGGGAATTCAGTTCCAAGTTCGGACCCATCGACAAAGCAGACGAGGCAAGGAGGAGGTTGGCCTGTATGAAGCAAATGCCTGAGGAAAGTTTCGCCAATTTCTTCATTTGCTTCAACGAATACGCTCCTCTGACCGGTTTTAACGACGAGGCACTGGTGACATACCTCAAGAAAGGGGTAGCTCCCTGGCTGCCTTTACAGGTTGTTACTGGAAGAGAAGAACCTTGATCCTACAATGAATGGACTCAAGTGTTCACGAAGCTGGATGGAGTTGTATGTGCGCAAGTGGAGAGTTTGAGGAACCTCCACGGTGAAAAAACACTGCAAGGATGGCTGAGCCGTTTTCCCGGACTGGAGCTAGCACCCGAAGCTCCTTATAAGTCCCCCTTGTGTAGGAAACGAGATCCAGCTGACGTCTGGACCTCTAATCCAAAACCAGCTGTGACAGGGAGGTTCCAAAGCAGGTCCAACTGGAAAGAAGGACGTCAAAGGGCTTCCGCAGCTTGGGGGGAGGAGAAAAACTATGATAACGAAAATTGAGGAAAAGAGGAAGACTGCTGCCACTGCAGGGATGGAGGAGAATGGACCGAAGCGGTCCTTCGGGCAGGAGTTACTGATACCGCGAGGAAATGGACTCCTGAAGAAAGAGCTGAGAAGTGGAGAAGATGAAGACAAGAGCTCTGCATGCGTTGTGGATGAAAGGAGCACTGGGCAAAGGACTGTCCTAACCCAGAATCACTGGAATGGCCAGTGGAGGATCAAGGAAGCTCAGAGAGAGCTTCCAAGGCCGATTCAACTCGAGGAAGAGGGATGGCCAACCAAGGTGGAGGTTGTAAGGACGATTCAACTCGTCCTTTAGAACGAATTCGTGCTGGAATCGTAGTGGAGGAAAGGGAGGGAATGGACAATATCTGGAACATTCATATCCTGAACTCAGCAAAAGAAGGCGAGCAGGAACTGTTGGACGAAGTGGGAAATGGGAAGGGGGCTTCGAGGTAGATATGGGCGAACTGCGAAGCCCTGCAACATCTTCACCTACCACAATAAGAGCGGCACTCGCGGGGAGTCAGCCAGCTCGTCTCACATCCCGATCCTATAACTCCTTCATCATCCTTACACGCTTTCCGTTCTCTGACATTGATGAAGACAAAGAATACGCCACACTAGTGGATAGTGGAGCGGCTAGATGCTTCATAGACAAAACTGTCGCTATGCAACACCCCAAAAACCTGGTTGACTTAACGAACAGCATCCCTTTGGAGCTGTTCGACGGGCAACCTACCTCCGCAGGATTAATAACTCAGGTCTACACTGACCAGATCAGCTTTGTGGATGGAACAATTCACAAGGTGGAGTTCCTAGTAACTCGCTTACACCCCACGGCTCCAATCGTGCTAGGGCTACCATGGCTATGCATGCACAACCCAGTAATCAACTGGAAGGAACTCTGTCTGACGTTCCAGGACCGAAATGTCCGAATCTCAGCAGCCCTTGCATCGGAAATTGTCCAACCAGGAGCCAAGGGAGGTACTGATGAGCTAGAAGGGGGGGTAAACGGCGAGAAAATACGCAAAGAAGCTCTCCAACAACCTCCTGAAGCTCCTCTTAAAGCTCCAAGGACAAAGGTGAAGCTAGAGGAAGTGAAGGACAAGGAGTACGAGTCGAGACAACCGGGTCCACATGAGCTATTCCCCTCAGACAGAAACCTAGGGCCAGACAATCCAATCCTTATGGGGATCAACAAATGGCTAGCGTTCGCGAGCGAAAGCACGGAACAAGAGGGGGAGGAAATCCTCGAGGCCGGACAATCTGCCATGGAGGCAGTAATCCCGCACCCAGCGAAGGATTCAGAGGAGGCCTATCAAAAGTGGAAGAATAGAGACACGGAACAATCCTCCTCCTGGCCTGGAGCTAAGCAGAAAGTCAGGTGGAGAAAGAAGAGGAGGGAACATGGACCTTACCCTGATCTCCCCACCTTAGATATCGAAAGCCTGAACATACCCAAGATTCCATTGAGGTCTGGTTTAACTCCCAAGGGTTCTATAAGGCGTAACAATTTCCGAAGGAAACAGCTCATAGCGGGTACCCATGTGGTGGAACGAAAATCGGATCCCACCATACAAGGGAAGCCCATCAGCTTGATAGGAGCTGCCGGGATGGATCGCCTTTTGAGGGAGGGAACCCCAGCGTTTTTCCTTCATATATCGCCCACAAAGGAGGAGTCCCCTAGCAAAGAAATGCTCCGGGCGAGTGATAGCAGCTTCCCAGAGGAGGTGAATCAACCAAAGGATCCTGAGAATGGAAACCCTAATCCGGGGCAAGGGGAGGTCATCCAGGAACTTGATGAAGAGATGTTGAAACACCAGGAGACGGAGGAGTTAAAGAAATCCATTCCCGTTCAATACCAGGACTACCTGGACATATTCTCACCAGGAGAAGCAAGGACGCTACCTCCGCACCGACCTTACGATATCAAAATCGAAACGGAAGGGGATGTGATACCTCCTATAGGGAAGCTCTACAACATGTCTGAGAAGGAGCTGAAATCTCTTAAGGAGTACATTGACGAGATGTTGGGGAAAGGGTTTATACGATCCTCCAGTTCCCCCGCAGGAGCCCCTGTCTTGTTTGCCAAGAAGAAGGATGGTACCCTATGGCTCTGCGTCAACTATCGAGCTCTGAACAAGATCACAAAGAAGAATAGGTATCCTCTCCCCCTGATAGGTACCTTAGTGGATCAGCTGCGGACGGTGAAGATCTTCACAAAGATCGACCTCCGCGCAGGGTACAACAACGTCAGGATCGCCCAGGGACACAAGTGGAAGACTGCGTTCCGAACTCGGTATGGGTCGTTCGAGTACCTGGTAATGCCTTTTGGGCTCACAAATGCCCCCTCCGCGTTTCAATTCTTCATGAACGAGATCTTTCACGATATGGTGGACGTTTGTGTGGTGATTTACCTGGACGACATACTGATTTACTCAGACAATGAAGAGTCCCATGTGGAGCATGTCAGGAAGGTCCTGGAACGATTACGGGCCAACCATCTCCATGCAAAGCCGGAAAAATGCGCATTTCATGTCGACACCGTTGAGTACTTGGGGGTGATTATATCACCACGGGGGGTATCTATGGACCCAGAAAAGGTGAAAGCGGTAATGGACTGGCCAAGTCCCAGAATGGTGAAGGAACTCCAGGCATTCCTGGGATTCGCGAACTTCTATAGGAGGTTCATAGACAACTACTCGGGAATTACCAAGGTGTTCACGAAGCTCCTACGGAAAGACTCCGTGTGGAACTGGACACCACATTGTAGCAGTGCTTTCGAACTGCTGAAATCAGCGTTCTCTGAGGCTCCAGTCCTAGGACACTACAACCCGGACCTACCGGTTGTCCTCGAATGCAACACTTCTGACTTGGCTATAGCAGGGATCCTATCACAGTTGGACCCAGAAACGGGGGAGATACACCCCATCGCCTTTCATGCATGCTCCATGATTGCTGCAGAGCTGAACTACGACATCTACGATAAAGAGCTCCTAGCCATCGTGGATTGCTTCAAACAATGGAGAGTATATTGCGAAGGGTCTCGACACCAGATTCAGGTATACTCGGACCACAACAATCTCCAATACTTCTCCACTACGAAGCAGCTGACAGCACGACAAGCCCGGTGGGCAGAGCTCCTCTCAGGATATGATTTCATCATCAACTATCGACCAGGGAGGTTGGGAGCCAAGCCAGACGCGCTCACCCGGAGATCAGACATGTACCCAAAGAAGGGAGCTCAAAGGGATCAGGTCCTAGTGGGGAGGGAAAGGGTATTCATACCTCCAGAACGTCTGAATGATACCATCCTCATGAACGAGGACCTGCTAGTAAATTGAGTAAGGGAAGCTCCAAAGGACACGACTATGATTGAAGCACTGAAGAGGATTGCACGCAATGAGGAGGAATCTCTCGTTTGGGAGGATGGGATGATAAAGAGGGGAGGTCGCATATACGTCCCAGACACTGGAACTCTATGAAGGGAGGTTTTACAGTCATACCACGGCCATAAACTGAGGGGACACCCGGGGGAGAAACGCACCAAGAAGCTCGTAAACCAACTGTTTTTCTGGAAGGGGTTGTCCAAAGACGTGAATTAATATGTGCAGAGCTGTCACCCGTGTCTGAGAGCCAAAGCCAATCGCTCCAAACCTTACGGGAACCTCCGCCCACTACCAATTGGCCAACGACCTTGGTCCTCAATCTCCCTCAATCACATCACCTAGCTCCCAGTCACGGCAGGTCCGGAGAAATACAATGCCATCCTTGTAGTAGTCTGCCAACTCACCAAACAGGCCATATATGTTCCCTGTCATACGAAGGATGATGCAGAAGACTTTGCCAATCTGTTCATAACACATGTCTTCTCAAAACATGGGATGCCCTCCGATATAACTTCAGACCGGGGCTCCCTCTTCGTGTCCCAATTCTGGAGGGATCTTTGTAGAGCATTAGGAATCGAATCCCGCCTATCTACTGCATATCACCCCCAGACAGACGGACAAATGGAATGAGTAAACCAATCTGTGGAGGCGTATCTTCGGATCCATTGCTCCTATGACCAGGACGACTGGGACCTCCTCTTACCTATAGCTGAATTTGTATACAACAACACCCCCAACACAACGACGGGTGTCTCACCGTTCTTTGCCAATAAGGGATATCACCCAAAGCTGTCTATTACGCTGGAGCAGGTGCAAGGAGCGGAGGTCAACGAATACACATCCAACCTCAAGGAGTTACATGCTTACCTCCAGGAACGAATTCGGGTAGCTAATGAGGCCTATGCGAAGTATGCGAACCAAAAACACCAGGAGGCCCCAGACTGGAAGGAGGGTGATCACGTCTGGTTGAATATGGAAAACGTCAGGACTAGACAACCTATGAAGAAGCTAGATCACAAGTGGACGGGCCCCTATTCAATCTTGTCGAAAGTAGGGAGTCATGCTTACCGATTAGACCTCCCTGGGGACCTCCACAAGATTCACAATGTGTTCCATGTAGGACCTCACTTCCATGACAAATTCAAATGACAGACCTCCCCACCTCCCCCGATCTTCGTAAAAGGGGAAACGGAGCACTTTGTCGAGGACATCCTTAACTCCAAACCCAAGAAGGGACGACCGGAAGAAGTGGAATACCTTGTAAAATGGGAGGGGTATAATGACGAGTTCAACTCCTGGGTAGGATGGGAAGGTATGGTGGGCTCGATCGAGCTCCTACATAGCTGGCACAAAAAGCACCCGAGGGAACGCCAGCCATCACGTCTGCAATGGGCTTCGCTGGAGCGGGAAGCACGGGAAGATGAGGAGGAGGACCGGGAAGGTAGGAGGGAGTACCAGGGTTGAACGGGGACAACGAAAACACAACGGGGACGACACCCCACAATACTCATGACTAACTAACGATAACTTGCATTGGAGGGCTCACGCGACCTGAATGCACCATGATTTCACTCTTATTGATTTTCACACATTACAAAGGATGTTTCCATTAGTTAACGAAAAAGAAAGAAAACAGACAAGCATAACATAGAGGAGAGGTACAAAAGGAGATAGGGCAACAAGAAGACTACATGAGGGAAGGAAACACGCTACAACGACTCCTCCTTAATGACACCCTGACCGGCCGCCAGGTCAACAACTTCCCCCGTCACAGAAACCCGATCAGCATGAGCCTCCTCCGTCTCATACAACTCATCATCGTCGCCAGTAAGGTCGATGGCTAGATTGGCGATGGATCCGAAAAGAGAGGGCAGAGTGGGGGAAGGAGGAGGAGGGGAAGGGGAGGTTGGCAACTCTTGCTCAGGCAGGAACAGAGGGACCGGGAGGTGGGAACCAACAGAGGGAGTGGACACCGGGGCCACCGGAGCTTCAAGGGACTGCGCGACATTTACCTCACCCAACAATTTGGTAACTGGCTCCACCGACAACATGGGAGCTTGGGTATCTGGGCCAGAAAATGGGGTATCGGTGATGTGGTGAATATACTGTAACATCAACTGCTCCCAATCAACAGTCAACTGGTCGATACTGGGAAGGGCAGGAACGATATCATCCCACATCCCAGCGCCATCACTATGAGGGAGAGCTGTGGATAGCGCTAACATTCGTCAGTGAAGAGGGGGTTCCAAAGAGTTATCGGGAGGAGGAGCAAAACCTGCATGTTGAGCAGCTGTCAGGAAAGGACCGTCGTTGTCGAATCGGGAGTGTTCCAATACCATGCAATAGAGACCCTCATCTTTGTCAACAGCATTGCAAAAAAACCACTGAATACTGCTAATGGATTGCATATAAAGGTCACCGTGAACACCCCGAGCCGCCTGCATATAATCCAACGCCAACCGGAAGTTGTGGACAACAACGTCAAGATCTTCAGATTCCAGTCCACGATGAAGGAAGGTAATCACAGCTTCAATAATTGCCCCAATATAACAGTAGTGATGATGAAGGATGGTGGCAGGATCAGAACGATGAAGGCGGTGAGCGAAGGTAGCAACACAGCGGAGGTCCTCGCGAGCCTTGTTAAGGTCACCTTCGAGTTGCAAAAGAGGGGGCAGAACAACCTCGTAGTAACCCTCATCAGGGTACTCCTTGATCATTTGTTCGACAAAAGTTGCACGACCGCGGGCACGATGGACCTCCTCTTGCAACCCCTCCACAAGACAACATTGACGTGTTGCCAAGGCATTAGATTCATCAACAAGACCTTGTTGGTACAACAGGCTGGTCGTCAGCTGCGAATTCTTGCGGGTAGAGGAGGATAGCTTCTCCACAGCAATTTTGCGCTCCCTAGTGGCATCTTGAAGATCTTCCTGCACTTTCCGGAAACGCTCCAAGAGGCTCTGAGGAGAAGGGTCAAACAGGGGAGGAAAATTAGGGGAAAATGAAGTACTCACTTGATCAGGAGTCCCCGGTAAGGCCTCATCCAAAGCAAGGAACTGATCCAACACTCGGTGGTACTCCATTTTGTGCTCTAGGACTTCACGACTGGAAGGCCGCAACTGCTCCACCTCTCGTTGTCGAGATTCGAGAGCATGTGAAGTATCCCGAAGAGCAGAGGTAAGGGAGGAATTCTCCCGCTGCGAGTCAGCCAGCTGGGACTCCAACAACTGAACGTGAGCAGCAAGACGCTGATTTTCAGCATGGTAGGGGTGAGCAGAGAAATTGCGAGGTACCAGGGTGGGACAAGGAGTAGGAGGCATATTGGAAGAAAGGAGGTCCGGTCCTGTACCCTTTATAGGTGTTCGAGCAGAAGGGGGGGAAATGGCTTGCTGAACCAAACCAGACTGCGCTTCAGCAACAGCCGCCAACCGAACCAGACTGCTGGGACCCTGCACCGGCAGGTCCCTGTCAGGTACCTCCATTAAGGAAGGGAAGGCGCGAGGGGGAACAGGGGTGGAAGTGGAAGCTGCCACCAACCGACCCGGGGGAACTGTCATGCCCTGGCTACAACCAGACCAGTACCAGTACTCGTCAGACGTTGTTACACATCCTACCCACCTCCTGTTCCCCTTTTACACCTCCCCAAGTACCACCATGCACCTCCCCAAGTGTTCTGACATACCTACCCAAACACCATTCACCCCGACACGCATACAAGATCCTCCTAACCGCCAACCCCTTTAAGTAATAATCTCAATTACCTCCCTCCCTCGAATGAGCTGCCTCATGTCTCCAGATGTTCTCTTGTTCACTTCCTGTACCTATTTAAGTAGCACCGCAATGTCCCGAAGCCCCAGCTTGGTATATTTTGAACACACACCCTTTACGTAGGTCCAGTCCCTGTCCCTTTGTACCTGCTAACTGTACAGAATTCTCTTTACTCTCTGTTTCTTTATCTCTGTTTCTCTCTACTCTTGCCTACTGTTTCGACGATCGCCTACACGATCCAATATACGCTTTTATTTCACATCTAAGCAATCCGAGTGAGTTTCCGAGCTCCCTCGAACAATACTAAAGCTCCCCAATGCCTAACGCCTTGGAGAGCTAACCTCCCCAACACCTCCTTGAGCTCCCCCATTGCTCCACAAGCTTCGGGATCTCGATCTAGGTAACGTCGAAGCTACTTCTTACGTCGAACTACGTATCACTTCTCCGTTACAACCTCCCACACTCGAGGATGTTCACCTTCGAGCCCAGTCCCCGGGAACCTACTCTCCCGGGCGTATACATTCTCCGGAGCTTATACACTCAAGACCTATTCTCTCTACGACCTATTCGACCCTACGTTGACGTTCTAGCGAGTACAACTCCTCCTACGCAACGCTACTAGGTTCCGTACCTCTACCTC
>MU795814.1:0-10280 GCA_027886305.1 Lentinula aff. lateritia
GGGTGCAGGAAATGTCGAGGGAACAGACTGTAGTACGCACACAGGTTGTTATTGAGCAACACATGCTTGAAGCTGTTGAAGCCCGAGCTGAGGCCGAGCAGAAGAGGATATTGAGAAACAAATTGGCCCAGGCGGTGCATGCACTTGAAGAATGTCTGAACCATAGTCAATTACAACCTATCCACAAAAATATATAATATCAATCTACTTCTTTCGCTTTCGTCCCTCTGGAGCCTGAACCTCTTGATTGTCAGTTGTAGTAAGTCCTGCTCCTGAATTTTTGGCAGCTGCATTCTTCGCTCGTGTCTCTGCTGCTTTGCGATTTGTCTCAGCGCGTTTTTCAACCTGGGTCACGACAAGTTTACCAGCTAATTCTCTGTGCCATTGTTTGCGATCAGGGTAGAGAGGGCGGGGTACTGTGAGATACCGAGGAAGAAATCTCCGAAGATGATGTGCATTGTGGAGTGCATGTGTGTTTATGATGAACTTTTGGTCGTCAACATGTTGGATAGTTTTGAACGTAATATTTGACTGCTGTCGTTCTTGCTTTTGCTTTGTGGTACCTGATGCCTGACAATTTGAGCCTTGACAATCATGCTGCACATTCACAACAAACTGCAATGTACGTTCATGTTTTAAGTTGCTCCGGATGAATACAGGAAGTAAACAGACCTGCGATGGTACCACAAACCTGCATCCGGATGGACAGGTAACTGGCATGAGATAAGTTGGATGTAATGCCTCTAAAACCTTGAACTCTTCGACCACTATCAAACCTTGAATGTGATTGCCTTGTAGCAAAATATCTTGAATATGTGCGAGACAGGTGAATGTGTCCTGTGTCGACTGACCGAGGCCAACACCCTGTATACCAGAACATCAGCTTTATGTTGACATTGAAGGTGGGGAAATACCTCAGTGCGTACTTTATATTGTATGACACCAAAAGATCCAACTTGACATTGATCTCCAGACACAGCTGTGGTGTATATACCATTTATCCAGTCCTTCGAGCTTGAAGAGAGATCAACGTGACAGGGATTATATGCACCAGGAATTCCCATCTCGGAGAGGGACTTCAAAACCGTTTTTGCATGCGAGACCCGCTTAATGAACCCGGGGACCCACTCTGGCTTTGGACTCCATCCAAGATGCTTCTGGAAAATTGGAGTTCGATGGAGCAGTAAACGAACTTCATTTCCAGCCTGCACCCACCTCCCTTCACTGTTGCACCAATAACCTCCACTAACAAGATGTTTGACACATTCAAGATCAGAGAACTTGTGTGCAATATTTCGACTGGGAGCTTGGTGATTGCTCAGAACAGAGCACATTTGGAAGATTCCATTGAAGCATTCGTAGATCTCAGTGGAAAAGCGAGCTCCAGGTCCTCGACGCCGGATATTCGATGGAATATGAATGATTGTATGGAGCTTGACTTTGACTAGAATTTTTGAGGGATCAATACTGGCAAATGCATCCAGAACATTTCCGATGAGAACCTCCAGATCTGCCTAAATATTATTCAATTCAAGTAGATAGGAAAATAACAAAGGACATACAATGTAACAAAGGACATACAATGTACTCTTCCATATCAGCAATCTCGGATATCCATAGTAATGCCCCAAGCTCTCCGGTGGTCCGCAGTAAAGTCATCTGTTCAGAGGTAACCAAGCCATGTACGTGAAATATCATAGTCTGCATCAATGTCTTCCATTACAATATTGCATCATGTATGCCATGCGAATTGGTGGGACAAGCAAACCATCAGTATTCGTACTTTGCAGACGAACTGTGAAGATGTCCTGCTGCTCGGGGCTCCATGATGAGTGTAAACCATGCCAAACATATTTCTCGGTTCCAAGCAGAATAGTGTGTAAAATTTCAACTAGCGTATCTTGTGAGGGATCGAAGACTGTAGATATAGTATCATCTTCAAACCTTCAAGAACAAGAAGACATGACTTACAATCAACATCAAGCAATGGGTTGTAAGGTTGGTCTGTCTGCGAGGCAAGCCACAGTAGCAGGATTTCGGATATATCTTCTTTGCTTTTTTCTGGGTTCTCACCCTGCTGTTTACGGGCTTCCTTGATGAGAATGTTGATCCAACATTGTGCAATTTTATCTTTTGTGCCAGTCCTCGTCTGAAGCTCTTCAACGCATGCAGATACACCATATGTTGCAAGTCGGATTTGCTCCAGTACGCAATCACAAATTTCTTGAACACTACAAGGTTTTCCACACTAAAAGCATGTATAAGAGGATTTCACCTGAAGAATTGCACAAAATACTTTGTAAAAGTCATGATAATTTTCAACTGTTGCGTGGAATCCATTTTCGCCCCCTGCAAGACATGACCGACACTTGCAATTACCACTGCCACCAATATGTGAACTTTCCTCTGCCTGTTGAGGATGATCTGCAGGGCAGTCTGGTATCACACCCCGGAGACTGCATGGCCGTTTTGTGGATGCATTAAAGCAACGAACAGGCTCTGTATGAGTAGATCTGCACATTTTTAGCAGAACAGGAGACAATGTTCATTGGCACTCACTGTAGCTGCTTGACAATTGGTTTAAATTGCTCCAGTGCACTGGCAAATGGTGAAGTGGAAACAAAATGAACAGAGTATTCATGCTGCAAGAACTTTCCGGGGAGGTTAGAAATCTGAGCGTAAGCATTGACATGCTTCTGGTATTGTTTTGAACGTGCACCCGACACATCATCCATCCAAATTGCAAGCCAGAGTGTGAACAAATCTTCACCGTTATCGATAGCCCGATTACAGTTGGGAATTTGGGATGCTGTCAAGCCCATGCCTCGGGCCTTCACTTCGCCGCTCGGTATCCCGAAGATTGACCTTTATTGTAATCTCTTCCTTATTGTTCTTTCTCGCTACACATACACTTTCATTCTAGTCCCTCCTTATTGTCTTTTACTTTACCCTGCAGGACTACACATATAACTCCTAGTAGTTAGTCTGGCGCCCCGCTCCGCTGCGCCGCTCCGTAGATATAAATACTGCTGTACGCTACTGTAGTTCCTCAGTTTAATTATCGACTTAGATTCCCTCCTTAACTCTGTGCTCCTCTAAGTCTTCAGGCTCACTGCCTTGAAGTACTCTCTACTCTACCTTAGGACTTATACGTTCTTTGGTTCGCTCCTCGTCACCGGCGATACCGCCGCTCCGACCTGGCTGCTACTTAGCTCCTCCCTTCTACACTCTCGACCTCCGGGGACTAACGGCGTAACGGCAGTGTTGTTAATAACTTCACTACTGTCCCATTCGTCTTCCGCACTTAGATACTCTGTGACCTCTGGCACGGTTACATGGGTTGCATGATCTTAACAGATGCAAAGGATGAGAATGCTTCTTTCTCATCAGTCAGTACACTAAATTTTGCATAAAAAACATTAATATACTCACTCTCAAAGATCAACTCGCCTTTATTTAGTGCAACAAGCTCCATGTATGTAAGATGAAGCTCTTTCACTGATACTCGGACCTAGTCCATCTCAACAGTGAGCAGACCCTGGATATAACTAAATCAAGAAAAAATGATAGGAAACAGAGAATACTGCACATACCCGTTCATTTTTGTTGACAACATGACAGTTGGCAAAAATTTCCCCTGCCTGAGTGATCCACATCTTAGGAATTACCCACTGACGATCCTTCAGTTGAGCCACTTCATGAATGTAGTGCCGTTTATTATCAACCAGAATGGATGGGGTGAGAAAATCGAGTGGAAGTTCCATCCATCGACCCTTTGGTACTTGCCACATTTCAGAAATGGGACTGCCATTAATATCCTCAGGATAAACATGAATCAGTGGTGCAACTTCAGGGTTTGCAAGATCCTGTCAATGGATGATACTTGGTTTAGTATATATCCTAAGTAAGCTGGAAGTAAGCTTACCCGGGCCATTATATCTCGGATATCTGTAGTATAAAATAGATTTCCAAAATCCGACTTTGAAGGTTGAACCCGGACACTACAGTCTTCTCGGATCTTCTTCTGTGCTTGTCGGAGTGCTTTGAATGAGGGAACATCTTTTGCACCACATGCACGCATAATCCAAAGGAAGATCTTCAATTGGCTTGATGAAAGTCGCAAACGAGGAAGATTATCAAGAATATCAAGATAACACATCTTGAAAAGACATTATGGATAATAAAATCAGAAAAATATTGCATAATGGGCTCACAGTTTTGCTTTCATATGGGGTCCAGTCTGAACTTCTTGTCACACCCACAAAGAAATCAGCCACTTCTTCTTCTTCAGCTTCCTCATCATATCCTAGAAAAATTAAGCATCTTGGCTTCAAAATGAGAGTTTGAATACCTATAGATTGAAACTCATTTATCACAAATGGAACTGTTGCATCATTGGAACTATCCAGATACACCTCCTCCAGTGCAGACATGCGCAATGCTGCCAACTCCTTCGCAAGAAGTTCATCTTGGACTTCCTCCGTTACTATGCTGGGGGTAGAAAAATAATGTTCAATGTCCTCTGATGACATGCACATATCATCTGGACCAAGACCATTGATATCAACTGATGCTGATGGAGAAGAATGGTGTGGAGGGTTAATTATTGAGTTTTTCAATGCAACCAAACTGGATGAGAATAATTGTGTATGGTTTCTACTTTGCTCTATATCAACTAAGCGGCGCCGCTTCAGTTCTTGTATTGCTTGAGAGTGGATTCTTGACTTTTGATGAGCTCCAGTAAAATTGGTACGGGTTGTCCATGTAATATCGTTGTGAGGATAAGCTTCCCGGCAAGTTTTACAGCTGACCTTTCCTGTTATGCTGTTGATGAAAGCCTCTGTACGCCGAATGAGAAATATATTAACTTGAACAATAGTAGATAAATTACCAGAGCTTATGTTGCGTGGAGGCATGAAAAGAAAGTTAGAAATAGTTAAACACGCACTGGGATGCTGACTGTGATTCTTACATAATTCAACTTCGAAAAAAATCAATTTTGAACTGTCTGTCTCTCACTCTTTTGACACACAAATGGACGTTGATTCCATTGGAGAAGATTTAGACCCATATGTTATTGCAGCGAGGCTGCGCATTGAGGAACAACAAGCCTCACTTGCCTTGGCAAATACAAATGCACCCAGACTTGAAGACAACTCGGGCTCAATGACACCGACATTCTCATCCGATTTATTTAATGCAGGTACTGTGCGCCGCCGGACAGATAGTGACCCTCTCCCCCACCAGGATTCGAGTTCTCTTCCCAGGCCCCAATTATGTTCACCACAGACCGTGGAAAGGAGCTCTTGAATATGAGGAACTTGTCACCAGAGTCAGTAACTCAGGCCGAGGAATTCTTGAGGGTGAGTTGGTTATTACTCACAAGCTTCTTGTGGTGATGGGCTTACATGTGTATGAAGTGTCCGGATACAGCAGAGAATATGTTTTGGCTGTATTCGAATGTTCTCCAGAATCAGGACATGTTGCGCATCATGTTTAAGGACAGCGCATTGAAATACAAACCAACAGAAGATGTCAAGGTATGTAGGTGCCTATATTTGGTCATGTTTCTAACTTTCATTGTAGAAGACGGCCATAGATTATGCAAACCTGTTCCTGTGCTCTCCGACAGTTTTTGCCTATAAGCATGACTCGTTACCTCAAAAAATTGTTGTAAGTCCACTTGTTTGCAATGGGCAGAAGATCCCTTCTCAATTTCATCAGGATGCTATGCGTGAAATGAAGATTCCGGACTTACCACCAGCACATGAAACCGGGCGCTGTAAAGTTATTTCAGCTGAATGCGGAGGAGCATTGATTCACGGCCGGCATGCTATCAAGGAAAAGGTTCGTGGTCATTGTATACCCACATCATCGCAAATAACACATGTTCAGATTAGTGCGAGTATTGGTCCAAAGACTGACATCGCAATTTTGGTGCGACAGATCATACAGGGAACAAAATCTCGTCCAACACTTGCATTATACATACGGATTGCATTTCTGGTCAGCCTTGACCTTCATTTCTGTCCATTGTAGGGCCTATCTAATGAGCACAAACTCCAGCGACGCGTGTTCATTGACACCGAGGATGCAAAATTGAAGCAAGAGAGAGAAGCAGCTGAGAAGGCCTCCGAATCAACTGGGGTTGTAAGCAAACCAATGGAGACAACAAAGAAAAGAAGAACGAAGAATTATGAACAGACCTTGGACAACTTTTGGGGGATAGTGGACAAGAAGTTGGAATCTTACCGGACCCAGGTTCCAGACACGGCCATAAGATTCGAGTACGTTGTGATCATATCATCTGCCCACCAGGCCGCTTCTGATTTTCTCGTTCCACAGGGTATACAAAGGGATTTATGATGATGATGTTAAGCTTTTCCCGCGGGATAGTTCATTGGGAGCAGACCTTGTTGTACACGAAAAGGATGTTGAGCCATGGATTCTCAGTATTCAAGCTCGTAGTCAGTATTTACCCTCATAATAAATAGCATTTTCGATCCTCTCTTGACCTCATTTGGTAATTGCATTGAGATTGATTCTATATTTAGAACAGTCTCAAGAGATTTTGAGAATTTCTGAGAACTATCACAGGTCATGTCTCCCTCAGGTGGACATTGATGTTCTAGAGACATCATTCACTTGACGAGGCAACACAAAGATGTCAGTATTATAGGTATCCCTGAATTGGACAGTTGGGCCGGTGTCAAATATTCTTAATGACGAATGTTTAAATGATATTGAGGTACGTTATGACAACATTTGCGCCTGATTATCCCAACAATCACTTCCTGATATCAGACCAGCATCCTACCAGCAGTGTGATGTAGTAGCCTTCCTTCCAGGGAGTCCTAGGAACTTACGATGGCACACAGCCTCTACATGACCATTGAGGCCGCAGTGACGGCAGATGTCATGCTCATGATGGCCATCAGCCTTGCAATGTTCCTCAGATCCACATTCATAGCATTGGCCTATCATGAAGCAACAAAAGGCATCAGGAGATTGAGTGGTAGTAGCATCAATGTCCATTGCATTTGGGTCTTGATTAGGCATAGTGAATGGGGTGGCAGCAGTAGAGGGTCTGATGTTGGTCAGGATTCTGTCATCAACCAGTTTCTTTCCTTGTTCCCATGCTTGGGTAACTTGTCAATTGTCTACATTGATGGCTGCTTCAATCAATTCCTGAAGGGAACCAGGGGGACGGGCTGTGAACACAAGACCATCTTTTACACGATCTGCAAGGTGATCATAGAACCGGTCTTGCAAGTCTTTGTCTGAGTAGCCAGTGCGATCTGCATACTGTCAGCGACTGACTCTAGTAATGGGTGTCACCAGGTATCACACTCAAGAAAACCTTAGAGGGCAGAACAATAGAGGAGGCAAGCAAGGCTCTGGACTAGACCAGGTAGAATAGACAAGATCAAAGCTAAGGAAATACAGCAAGTAACTACAGCCTATATACAAGTAGAACAACCCTCCGCCCTAGTAATGCCCAATGCCCTGGACTGGTGGTAGACATGAGTAGGACATAAGTAAAGCAATGTGTAAGTAATGAAAGCTCAATCATCATGCTGTATGTGTGTTGTGAGACTGCTGTGTTTAATATAAGTAAATGAAAAGTGCATGTTATATCAGTAAGCATACATAATAGGTCAGGTGACAAGATAAGACAAGATATGAGATAAGGGAGATAGAGGATAAGACAAGAGATAAAAGATAAGACAAGGGGTAAGGAAAAAGATAACATGAAAAGAAGTGATTGTAACACATACTGTTGGAAGGTGGAGGCATAGGTTCCCACTGTGGTCCTATTCTGGTAGAGCCGTTTAAGGTGTTTGGCATCTGCCAAGGCATCTGTGGTCTCAAAACATGTTTTGAAAGCTATGACAAATTCTTTCCATGTATTGTATGGAAGGCTACTCCTGAGCCAGTTATACTTGACTTGTTAATGGTCTTGGAGATAGGAATAGCTGCATCCCCTTCAAGGTATGTAATGGCAGATGTGATTTTCTTTTTATGATCTGTGGAGAGAGTGGGGACAGAGTTAGCCCACAGCTCAAAGGCAGCTAGGAAGCACTGAGCATCTTCTCCTTGCTTCTCATTGTAGTTCTGTGGCTTACTAACACTTTTGGTAGTTGTCAAGACCATGCCTCGGCGCCTTGCTCCGGCACTCAGTACTCTGAGATCCACTGTTTATCTCTTATTGTTCTTTCCTGCTACACATTTCCTTTCTACCTAGTCTCTCCTTATTGTCTTATTCCTTACCCTGAAGGTACTATATGTACAGTCCCTAGTAGCTAGTCTGGCGCTCCACTCCGATGTGCCAATTAGTAGGTATAAATAACTTAGATCACCCTTATTCATCTCTCTCTGTCCTTTAAAGTCTTCAGGCTTGTCACCTTGAAGTATTCTCTACTCTGACCTCAGGACTTAGAGTTCTTTGGTTTGCTCCTTGTTATCGGCATTTCTGCTGTTATCGACTTGGCTGCTACTAGCACCTCTTTCCTACTATCTCTCTCCGGGGACTAACGGTGTGATGGCCATGTTGTTAATAACTTCACTACTGTCCCATCTGACCCCCCACCCTTAGACACTGAACGGCCCTTGGCATGGCTTTCCGGTGTACATGAACTTAACAGTAGTGCTGAGGCCGCTTACGAGGTCAGAGACTGTGTCTTGGAGCTTAGTCTGGCTTTTTGTAAGCTCCATAATAGCATCTCAAACATCCTGTGCTGAGGACATGTCTTCTTCAGGGACTGATTGTATTTCGATATCAAGGTCAGCTGTGGTCTCAGTGACAGCAGGAGTTATGTCAAGGCCATGCTCGGCACCCCTCGCCAGTGTCAGCTTTCCAAAGATCCTGGACTCATTGTAATCTTTATCTTATTGTTCTTTCTTGTTACACATTCCCTTTTGACTTAGTCTAGTTTTATTGTCTCATTCCTTACCCTGACAGTAGTAAATGTACAGCCTCTATTAGTTAGTCTGGCGCTTCACTCCAAACCACCAAGTAGTTGATATAAATACTCCTGTACTGTACTTTAGTTCCTCAGTTTAATTATTGACTTAGATCAACTTAGACCAACTTAGATCACCCTTGATCACTCCCTCTGTCTTCTGAAGGCTTAAGGCCTATATATTGAGTATCTCTGTCTCGACCTTAGGACCTCTAAGTTCTTTGGTTCACTCTTCATCAAGCTCGGCCTGGCTGCTACTCATTTCCTCTACCTCTGACTCTACTCTCCAGGGACTGGCGGCGTAATGGCAGTGTTGTTATTAACTTCACTACTGTCCCACTATAGCTTCCACACTTCAGTACCAAATGGCCCTGGCACGGTTTTATGGTATACATGATCTTAACAAGTTAATGGTTCCATGGGTGCTAGTGGAAGCACAGGAGTGGAAGTAGTGGGAGTACTGATTCATCCTACCCTAGCAGGTGGTGCCAGTCTGTGGATGGGTTGGTAACGGTCATTTGGATTTGCATCAAATGTGTTTTCATATTGATTAGGACACGGTTGTCTGGAGCAGGGTTCCCACTCTTCTTCTTCAGCATCCCAGTAACAAGTAGTGTTGGTTTCAGTGTCAAGTGCATGGTAGAGGTTGGAGCAATCAATGTTGACTCTGAAGGTAGATGTGGTGGATGCCTTGTAAGATCAGCTCACCAAGCTGACAGTACAAGTAGAGGATCTTGACCTAATGTCATGATAAGGCAGGAAGCGGGACACAGGAAGTCTGAGTATGTTGAGGAGCAACAGTGGCAGAATGAAGAGGCACAGAAACAGGCACAAAGCACAGATGAAAGAAATAGTGATCTCAAACAGCAGTGGGATAGCGTCAGAGGCCAATCACACCAGTAATCAAAAGGGAATCTAGTTGCCTAATGACCAAGTCAGATAAGTAGTGTCATGCCCTGTCCTCAAAAGCTCCCCTTGCTACCCTCCTAGACATCCCAGAACCGCTTGCCAGCTCCTCTCCACCTCCTAAATAACCTCCCATGAAACCCCCATGAACCACGGAACCCTAGCCAACCTCCTGACCAATACTAACCTCCATCTGAAGCAACAGTCCCGAGACTCATGTATGCCGTCAGACAATCCCCTATCAATTTAGCCTCATGGGTTCCGCACTTCACGCCATCCCCATTAGATGCTTGTTTATTACAATGTCTCTTTATCCATTCATCCCACCTATATAAGTATCCTCGGTAACATAAATGTCCCCAGCTTGGTATATTTTGAACACACACCCTTTTGCATAGGTCCAGTCCCTGT
>MU795815.1:0-10278 GCA_027886305.1 Lentinula aff. lateritia
TCCAATAAGAATACCCTTGGTATGTCATACGTGAATGGTCATCCTTCGGATGTAGTCCGAGTCTGGTATAATCCTGCTTGACGAACAGGTAGACTGCTATCCGAAGGTAGTATCGGGGATGGGTAAACTAACCAACTTGTGGCAGTATGGGTATATGGTCCCTTCAACTTATTAGACTGATTCAGCATTGACTTTGACTGTCAATCTGGGTCTCAATTACAGTCCTCTCGATACAAATCTATACGTGAAAATGTCACAATTCACAGCATAGACGTCTAGCCAAAATTTAGGCGTGTCACCGCTTGCTCCGTCATCCCGCTCTGCTGCTTACCCCGTTGCTCCGCTTAGTCACCCCGTCTCTGACGCTTTGTGACAAATACAGAAAGTGTGCTAAGGCTGATGTTGTGCGCTGAGTATAAGCCCATTGCAAAAAGTCTCGATCAATTTCAATACCATGGATGACCTCGATGGCCAGTGTGCTGACAATGAATTACTTCAGGTCTTCCCTAATGTGATGATTCCATCATTTGTTCATGCAGAGCCCTGACATCTATCACCATGAGCTGGACTCCATTCTGGAGAATTTGAAGCTCCTGAGGCTCGAAAATGTCAATGTACTAATACATATGATGAGCATTGATTACAAGAAAATGACAGCAAAATAGTGTCACCTGGTCAACTGTTTGACCAAATTCATTTGAATCTTCACCCAGAAGTTCAAGCAGGTATGTATCTGTCTGGTGGGTATAGACCTGTGTCAACAACACTTGAAATTGCTCATAATGTGCATGAAATGCATTAAGCAGAACATCAGTATTAGACAATGTTATACTGGGATTAGTACTGTGCATGATTGCTGGTGCAAGAGTAAACACAGATAATAATCCATGAATGAGTGAAAGAGGCAGAAAAAGGAGCTTCAATAGTTGGCACATTTTGCAGAACTAGATACTCTATGCACACAATATTATAAGAGATCGACAGTTACCAGTCAAATGGCCCCGGTATTCCCGAATGGCACAGCTGGATCATATCAAACTTCTTTTTCTTGGCTAATTAGTAATCAGCCATTATATATAGCATGGGACCCCCCAGCTTATACAGTTCTTTTTTGCACTGTGCATGGATGACATTACCCCAGCTGATGACTGAGATCATGCTTTTTTTCAGATAGAAACTTCACTGCAGTCACTAGACAACCAATTTTTACCTTTCTCCTATTCCGATCCCTGGAACCCTTTCACCCACTCTTTGCCTCCAGATTCTTTTGATACCCCCTCAGAATCATCACTAGTACGTGCAAAACCTGATGAGTATCAAATTTACTCCTAATGTTTGTGGATACTCTCGAATTGGCTTCTGATTCTGCTCAGTCCAAGATACCTGTAAATAATCATGGCAAGTAGCGTGTTATTGCTATATTATGTATATACCATACATTCAATTGATTGATAAGCACAGATGTTAAGTTCGATACCAATTCCACCTTGTCTAATTCTGCTCAATATGAGCTAAATGCATATGGTGCGTAATATTTCCATTGCTACCTTCAATTTTCAATGGTTGTACAATGTAGACACTGCAGAGGATACTGCTACAAATATCACTACATCAAATGTTCAATCTCCATCAACTAATATTAGTGACTTTGACTCACAAAGTGAGCAAACCCCATTCCATTGTTATTATACCTTAAATGTTGATTGAATTACTCAAGGCTCTTCTAAATCTGCTACTGCTACTGCTTTATTCATATCCAATTCAAAATCTGATTTCTATACATTCGTTATGATACACTCAAATTCAACAGATTTTATGCAACTTAACAGTCATTTATCTTTTCATTTTCGCGAGTCAATATCAACTTACATTTTATAGTGTATGAGTTCACAGACTAGCTGGTAGAGATTACGCTTCACCTCTTTCTTGCTTCCAAGTTGACCGAGGCACCTTTGGTACAATACAAAATCTGGAATATTGACATTCCTAGCACCTGGTTGGGGCTCAAGGGAACATCTTTTACAATGTCACCGAGGCTTCTGCTAGAAGTTCTCTATGGTTATCAAGCAAACATTATGCCACATTCATTGGTTCCCAAAGTCATTTATTCTGCAGCATGTAACCCATCTTTGGTTCTCCTTACCTCATCTCAAGTGGATATTTGGTCTCCAGTAGGTTCTGCACAAATGCAAGGTTGAATACTTGGTAAGGTAGGAGATATACTCGCTTTGCCCTCTCAAGTATCTGTCTTGGGCATCGATGAAGCAGATAGCATGAATGAACTACTTTTTGCTAGCTGGAAACAGTTGAATATCCTAAGGAATACCACTGAGAGGCACTTTGTCCTTGTGTTCCTCACATCTCCAGAGCGATCATCTTCTTTAGTCTCATCAACGTACCATTGATGGATGCCTTATAGATCTCATTGGACTCCCTCTTCTATATTGCCACCAGGTTGGATACACCTGGTGCCATCTGTCTCCCATCCAACTCCACCAGCTCGTACGGACTCAATACCATCTGTATCCTATCCAGCTCCACCAGATTGTATGGACTTGATACCAACTGTATCCTATCCAGCTCATATGGACTCGATTTCATCTGTATCCTATCCAGCTCCATTAGCTCATATGGACTCAATACTATCCATATCCTATCTAGCTCCACCAGCTTGTATGGACTCGATACCTGTTCAGCTAGTACCGTCTGTATTCCATCCAGGACCACCTGTAATCTTGCCATCTTTTATTTCACCTGGTGTGCAAAAAGGAAAGGTTTTCTACTCCAATGTGCACGATTTCTCTCATTTGTGCAGCCTTTTTGGATTGGACGCTACCATGCTCAAATATCAAAGCTATCCTCCAAATACTAGCATCATTGTACAGTTTCAACAATATGCCATCACCTGCCACTTTGAACTTCAACTGGGTTGCATCTTGCATGGTGTTTCTGAGCGCAAAAAGCATTTTGTGCAATACAACAATCAAGATAAAACAATGAAATCTGTGTATCAAATAATCGAAAACAATATCAACTTCAAGAGTACAATATACGATGATAAAAGAAGATTGTTTAAGTTCACACAAAACATTGGACTATCCAATGAGATCTGGAGACCTGCAAATGTTCCAAAAGATGGTTTCCAAAAACGTTTGGTCTTGCATTTTAATATTCATACAAATACTGATTTGTCCACTTCTAGTCTTATTCCGGCCCTACAATGTTTGGACCTGTGTCAAATATTTGTGGGGGCCTGCAGGACCTCTGACACTAAACAGATCTCTTCCAACGTCCAAAAATGCCATGCTTGAAACTTCACTAAAACTTTTGCAAAGTTGCTTGAAACAGTATCAAGGAGTCATCTAGAGTAGTTTGATCGATCCCTAGCTATCATATGTATCTATCTGTTGAAGCTTGGTAGGGAAATTTTTATACATATTTGAAAAACACATCGAGTCTATTGAGGACATAAGAATTGCTATATACATTGCCTAAGACAGAACTTGCGCCTACCCAACTGGTGATCTGATGAAACGGTTCAGCACCTCAGGCCTCATGAAGTAGGCATAGAGAACATGCTCCCCTGCCATCCATCGAGGTACTTCATGTGTCCAAAGCTTGCCAGAAAAAATGAAGACTATGCCTGGACAATAGTGGAAATGCACCCCTAGTTCTTTAATCCACATTTCAGCCCCTTTGCAAAATCCAAGATTAAACAAAATATCAAAAAACTTGTTATCACCATTAGAGTCCCGGTGTTGCTTGGATATCCTCGAAGAAATAACACAGAGACATGTGAAGACAGAGTTCCACCGAGTAGCCCAATTTATTGTCTGTGATTCATGACGAAGGCCAGAAAGTGCAGCAAGCCCTGCCTTATAAAGTTTGGGGTGCAATCACTTGATGAGTATGTTTGACAGAATCTGTAATTTATCGATTTGTTGCAGCCACTCGAGCATAGAGTCTTTATTGCCTTGTGACAATGTGAAGGAAGTTACAAGAGGATCTTCGGGTGGCTACAAGATAAGAAGAAATTAGTTACTGCAATGGTTTGTGACCAAAAAAATACTAACATGGTGACCCTGCGCCAGCCAACTTGGGAAGAAGTTCAAGCAGCCAGAGGCAACCATTGGTCTCTTTACTGGAGTAAAATAAATCTCATTCACCTGCCAAACTGGCTTTTTGTGGTCAGGGACCACACTTGCATGCAGTTTTTCTGAGATAAATGATGTTGAATTGAAGAATTGACGCTAGAAAGATCTAAGTAGACTGGGTATTACAGGTATTGGAAACTCTCACCTGTTTGTTATGTGTCAATAGCTTTGGTAAAAAATATAACATTGCAATATTATTGCTGTCCGTCACTACACAGGGCTCGGTGACCTTTCCAAGTGAAATTGAGATTAGAGTGGTTCTCTTGTCTGGGGACGTAGAGGCAAATGTTTCTGCACTACAGGGCAGCTCCACTGTGGATGATTAGTACAATTCAAAGTAAGCCAGGCATATCCATTCTCTAACTTTGGTTTCTCAAGGCAAGTTGAACAATACTTCCTATAGAATCGAAGTTTATCCCATTCCACATAGGAATTTGCTGAGACACTCTTCAACAAAGATTGTGATTTTACTCATTATAGCTCATACTATTGAGCTTACCTGGTTTGTAGAATTTGACCTTTCAGCAATTGGATAATATCTTTGAGTATTCTGTCAAGTGATGGTGGCATGAGTACAAGCCACATCAGAAATAGCACCTTGGCTAAAATTGGATGCAACTTGGGTTAGGGTTAATCATACTTAAATATAACATGTGGCACTATATCTGATGAAAGCAAAAACTGCTGAAAAATAAACAAATATCCATAGCTGCGGGCTGACCTTCTGGGATCAAGCTGTGGTACAATACTTCATACTCACTTATCCCTATTGACAAGGATAGGGCTGAAAACTGAGAATTGGGTAATGATGCCCTATGCACCTGTCCCTATCGATGAGGACAGGGCTACATAACATAATAACTTGGGACGGCAAACTCCATCCCTATTGACAAGGATGGAGCTGCAAATTGAGAATTGGGTAACAATGCCCTAGGCACCTGTCCCTATTGATGAGGACAGGGCTACATAACATAATAACTTGGGACGGCAAATGCCCCAAACTCCATCCCTATCGACAAGGATGGAACTGAAAACTGAGAATTGGGTAATGATGCCCCAGGCACCTGTCCCTATTGATGAGGACAGGGCTATACAACATAACTTGGGATGGCAAATGCCCCAAACTCCATCCCTATTAACGAGGATGGAGTTACAAAACCAACCCTATCAATAATAATATAGAGCACTTACACCAAACAAGCCTTCGAAAAAGATAGTTAACCATGTCAATGTTTGCAATCTGAAGCTTACCAGGTGTGTACATGTTTCCTATATTCCAGTGGTTGAAGAGGTGCACAGGCAGGTGAATGACTTACCTACCTTTGAGTTGAAAGTTAGAATTTTTTCGACAATAGTCAGATTATTATGAAATTGAAAGCTAAAACCAAGAACTTGAGTTGCAGACATATTGTGCAGAATAACAGAAGACTTATTAGAGGAAAAGAAGGGCCGCAGACCTCTCTTTTCACCTAATAATCCTTGTAATGGAAGTAACAGTTTGAGGGTAAGAGGATTGGATACCACGTAGCAACAATCCACATGTAATCCGGCCTGGTTCAGCCGTTGCTAAAACTGGGAAGTCCACGGCGCCATGTATGAATTTCCTCTGTCATGTACGAGCTATCTCGATGCTTAAAGGCTCAGCCTATATGCAGGACATATCAAGGAAATGGTTCATCAAGGCTTTGCAAAGAAGGTACAATATCTACATTGTATTTCAAAGAATGAGATGTCAGCCCAAAACCTTGACATAGCCTATTGTTAATCACTTCAGCGCAACATAACCTCGAACATCCAGCCTGGAGAATCCTGTCCTCGGTGTGGGGGGCAAGCTTAGTCCAATGAACAAGTGAGTCTTGCCTTGTTGATTCCGGAAGGTCAACACTCGAGGAGTAGCCAAGAATGAAGGGAAAGGAACATTCAGATTGCGTGGAGTGGCAGACATTAATGTCATGGTGGATGGCGTCTGTGCTGTCAGGGGCAGAAGGACGAACATGGGTTGAGAAGGGGTCAAAACTTGTGACGACGGCACAGTGCATTTGCCAGGTTGGGATGCGAAGCTTCCACTTTGTGATACCTGGCTCTGCGCTTTGACTTTCTGTATTACATTATGGCGAAGGTATAAAGGTGGCGGGGCAGTTTTTCGAGGCTCAGTATGCATTCGCGGTGCCGCCACAAGAGGAGAAGTATACTGAATAGAAGAAGCAATAGCGGAAGATCAGTGGCTGCTTGCTGAGGGAATGGATGATGAGGATGACACAACGGACAGAGGCTGCGGAACCTTGGATGGCTTGCTTTTTGGCAAACGTGGTACTGCATAGCTAGACTCAGTTTCACTAGCCTCGTTGGAACTGTTGCCTTCAACAATGATGGCGATGGGAGATGGGGGAATAGGAGCAAGTGTTCCTAAAGGAGTCTGCCGTCTTTTATTTGCTTTCAGAGTTGACAGATCAAACGATGAACGGAAAGCTGTTGAAGGAGGCAGGATAGACACAGTATTTCTGAAAGATGTTTTCCAAACCGGGGCTGAAGGTGGAGGTTGCACTTGGGAGTTCTATTTGGGAGTGAGCGGCAGGAGCTTAGAGTGAGCAGTCCTAGGTATGAATGAAGACAGCGAGCTGCTTCATGGAGGGGGGATTACGTCTTGAATACCCTTATATGGATTGTTGGTAAATGAAGAAGTCAAAGTCAAAGATTCCAGATTATCTACCCTGTCGGATTTGAATCCACCGCCTACACCCTGCAATTCCTGTTTCACTGCAAAAAAAGACACCACAGTAGGATTGGCAGTGGGAGGTGCGAGGGAAATAACAGATGCCCAGCTTGGATGAGGACCAGGAAGCTCTAGTTGAGCTGTACTGTTAGCACTCAGGGGCTCAGACTGGAGACCCAAGGATAAGGAAGACAACTGGGCTCCAAACTGTGCACACAGTTCCACATCTTGAATGGAAGCAAAGGTGGTAGCGTTGAAAGATTGTTGCGTGGTGAGTTTGGTTTTTTCTGGTCATAGAATGTGGATGAGGAGTTTAGATTGGAAGGTTCATTGTATTCTTTGTCGAAACGGGCTTTGAGGAGTGCTTTCTTGGTAGCAAGGGCGGAGCGGGAAGAAGAAGATATTGGTGGTGGGTCGGGGATTTTTGTAATAGTGGATGGAATGGAGGCAGGAAGTTAGGGAAGGGTCACTGCCCGTAGCTTCGAAATCGACAAAATCCCCTCCAGATTCGTTGTTGTTGTCATCTTCTGCTCCATCTCCTCCTCCATCTTCGCCAGTGGTCTCAGTAACAGCTGTAATAAACAACCTTCTGATACTCTCCAACATATCTTCGTCCTTCCATCCGTTTAAACCGGCAGGGGAAAACTTGGTTTAGACTTGTCTGCGAGGTCAGAGAGGATAGGCGACAAATCTAGTAGAGTATTTGCTGTGTCATTTGAAGGTTCCTCGAAGAAAAAGCTGTCGTCCTCGTTATCCATGTCGACATCGACATTGCTCTTCTGCGCATGTGCTGTAAGTGACAAAGACAAAGACGAGGAAGAAGAATGCTGCAAAACGATCTCTTCGGGAGAGATATTAGTTGAATAGATATCTTTTGTCCAGTCTCTACGTGTTGGACAATGTAGAGAAAGAGCCTGGGAGTCGAGATGTTTGCTTTTGGGGTACACAGTGTCACTGTCGTCGTCGGAATCCTCGTCAACCATATCAAGGTCTTTGCCATCTTCACCTTTGACTTTGTCATTGTCGTCCTCCTCTATATAAATTTCATTGTCGTTGTCGTTGTCGTTGACGATCAAGCCTTCCTCGGCATCTTCATCTTCATCACTATCACCTGAGTCAGAGGCGAAATCCAGACCCTTGCCAGCAGATTCAGCCTGAGGTAGAGACTGGGCAGGACGACGAGGCTGTGAACGACCAGTATTTCGAGTGTTGGATTGGACTTTGTTGAGTGTGTCAAGTTCGGCCCCGGAGCCTGAGCTTTCTCCCTCGTCGTCAACAGAAGCAGAGTCGTCCTCGACCTCGTCAGCAGAAGAAGGCTCGTCGTCGTCATCGTTGCCTCCAACAGCCAATGGCTTCTCTGAACTTCCAAACAACCGAATTTTTGTTTGCTTCACTGCATCATCCAGCGTCATTCCCGCTTCTTGCAAATCCATAACTATCTGTTCTCCTTCACCTTCCTCGACCTCCTTGCCTTCCCTCCTCATGAAGCTTCCTTTCACATTAACATACACCGCGTCCTTATCGAAACTGACTCCACTGAGATCACTGATGGGGGCATGCACAACCAACTTCCTCTTCTCGCTCTCATCCTCCCCCGTTTTTCTTCGTCCCTGCTTTTTTCTAATACCGGGTCAACCATTTTTCAATAATCTCCACCAGCAAATCACCAACGCCGTGTCCACACCAGCTGGTGCCTCGGATGTAGCCATAGACGGATATACGTCAATCGCATTTGGAATGGGAGGTTCGGATTAATTTGGGAGGTGTTGGGTCCTGGAGTCTGTCAACGCAGATACATGGATTTGTATTCCTGAACATCTGAATTTCATTACCCTGATGAACATGGATAGATTCAGGATTTCTGTATCTGGGTATTGACCACTGCTTAAAGCACTCACAATAGATAGAAAAGCTTCGCGCCTGGGTGAATCTCGATCCAGAAACACTTTTTGAGGGATTTTCTTGTCAGACAGAGGGTAGAAGGGGAATGTATTAGGTCAAGGTATACCAATTACTTTTGGGAAGCTGCGTGGACAAATTTGATGAAATGTTTCCTGTTAGAATATCACGATTAATATGGAGAAGGACTTGCCTCAAATCCAAAGCTTCCAGCTGTCATTAACAGGACCAAACCCGCCACTTCTCCAACTGCACAGTGAGTTGTTACAATCTATGAATGTTATCCATCTTTTTTTGCCTGCCACAGCTGTTACAGGACCTTCGAACCCTCCAGTAACACTGTGTTTGGTGTACCGCCAAACGAGAATGCTGAGGAGTGTAGGCTTGCCGATAATGGCTACGATGATTGGCGGAGAGAGGTCATCTGGGGTTCAGTTCATGAGCAGAACGTGGAGCCATATTTGGTCTTTTTCAGCGGCGCATCGGCCGAGATGGTTAGCATTGTGTCCAGAGGTGGGTGCAAATGCCTGAGTAGGAGAAGATTGTACATCATTCAAAATTAAGTAGTCTAATGCTTACCTTTTTGTTAAATCCATGCTTCTCCTCCTTTCCTTTGCCCTTTTCTTTCTTGTCAACTTTACCCCCAGCCTGCGCAGGTCGATGCGCTTTATGTGGTTTGTTGTCCATCATTTATGCGGGGTCAAAGGTCAATCATTATTGATAATTATGGGATATAAATGTCGACATCGTTCCAGGTCGATACAAGAAAGAGATAAATGTTCAAGTGAGAGGAACCAGTGCTTAATCTAATGTAATATAGCATCACGTGAACTCCATGCCCGTATTTCGAGCGTTAAACCTTCAATTTCAACTTTGTTACTCGCACTAGAGACCCGGCGCATTATGGTCAACAAGAAGAAGAAGAAAGTGAGAGATAATACTCCGGAGAGTGAAGAAGAGGACCAGACTATGACAAGGAGAACCAAGAGGAAGAAGGCAGTGGAAGAGGAGGAGGAGGTCCAGCCCAAGCAAAAAAAGAGCAGAACGAAGCAAACAGCAAAAAAGAGTATGGGAGGCCTGGCACCTCTAAAATCCATTGCCTGCATGGACACCGATACTCCTCCGAACTCTGGCTCACCATCCCCAGCTCATCACAATGCACAATTTCAATCACTATCCCTGACTCCTGTAAGACCTGGGTCAAAATAGGTCTTAGGGTAGGTGTTGGTATGTGGAGCTTTATGTTGTAGCGTGCTAGGAGCAGGCTGGAGCTCGAAGGGAGCTACAAGAACCGCGACCGAGGACGGGAATGACCTAGTAGTGGCTAGAACGACGAGATGGCGACCCTTGAAGGGGTTCCTAGGAGGTCCAGCGAGGTCCCTAAGGCGTAGGGAGGTTAAGGAAGAGTGCGGGACCATACGATATTGCGTAGTAGGAGTTGTACTCGTTAGAACGTCAATATAGGATCGAGTAGGTCGTATGTGTAAATGGGTCTCGAGGGTGTAAGCTCCC
>MU795816.1:0-10248 GCA_027886305.1 Lentinula aff. lateritia
GAGGAGTGAAGCAGTTCCATGGGGAGTTAAGAGAAAGGAGGGGGGAGGTCCCTCAGAGTCGGTCGGGGTTATGGGAGGTAGGTCAGGGCATGACAATAGTCTACCACAGAAGATGTTATTCAGACTCCAAGACTATCATTTAAAGTAGCAGAAAACTTATTCATGTACCCAAAGGAATAGTCTTGTACCCAAAGGAATAGTCTTGTCATGCCCTGTCCCTAAAACTCCCTTTCTCAAACCTCCCAGACATCCCAGAACTGCTTCGCGGGCACATCAGTTCCTCCGCTCCTCCAAAATAAACCCCCTGAACCTCCCATGAACCATGGAACCCCAACCAACCTCCCGACCAATACTAACCTCCAACTGAAGCAACAGCATCGAGACTCGTGTATGCTATCGGACGATCCCCTATCAATTTAGCCTCATGGACTCCACGCTTCATACCATCCCCATTAGATGCTCATTTATTACAATGTCTCCTTACCTATTTCATCCCACCTATATAAGTATCCTCGTAGCATAAACGTCCCCAGCTTGGTATATTTTGAACACACACCCTTTTGCATAGGTCCAGTCCCTGTCCCTTTGTACCTGCTAACCATACGGAATTCTCTTTACTCTCTGTTTCTCTACTCTTGTCTTTTGTCTCTACGATTGTCTATACAATCCAATACACACTTTTACTCCACATCTAAGCAACCCAAGTGAGTCTTCGAGCTCCCTTGATTAATACTAAAGCTTCCCAACGTCCATTGTTCTGGTGAGCCAACCTCCCCCAAACCTCCCCAAGCTCCCCAAGTGCTCCACGAACTCTGGGGCCTTGACCTAGGTAACGTCGAAGCTATCCCCTACATCAAACTACGTGCCGCTTCTCTGTTACTACCTCCCACACTTGAGGACATCAGCCACTACCTCCACTTCCCAGGACCTCCTTCCCGGGCTTACACTCCGTCGGGAGCTCTCACGTTCAGAACTCCCATCAGCTACGATCTACAATGATCCTGTGTTGATGCTACTATCTACTACAACTCGTACTACGCAATATTCCGACGCTCCCTAGCTTCTGGTTCCCTTTAGCCCACCCGTTAACGTCCTAATCCCAGGACCTCCTAGGAACCTCTTCAAGGGTCATTCCTCTCAATCCAAACTATCCTTAGGTCATTCCTGTCCTCGGTCGCGGTTCCTGTAGCTCCCTTTGAGCTCCAGCTTGCTCCTAGCATGCTACAACATAAACCCCTTATACCAAACCTACCCTTAAGACCAATTCTGACCCAGGTCTTACAAGTCTGCAGTAGAAAACATTTATAGCTTCTTTGCAATATATGACTTATCTTATTACTATAAGCTGAATATTTCAATCCTGAGTAACATTTTCTGTGCATTGAATACTATTAGGCTTATTGTAATGAGTTAGAAATATACTGTATGTAAGCCCTAGTATATAAGTTGATGCAAGAAGAGAAAATGCAATAAAGAATG
This sequence comes from Lentinula aff. lateritia, assembly GCA_027886305.1. Classification (NCBI taxonomy): domain Eukaryota; kingdom Fungi; phylum Basidiomycota; class Agaricomycetes; order Agaricales; family Omphalotaceae; genus Lentinula; species Lentinula aff. lateritia. The sequence goes on from MU795816.1 coordinate 1,480, forward strand.
ACTTGGGAATAGAATCCTTTGTATGTGGACATGCTAACAAGGGTATAAGGAGTGTGATAGAATATGTAGTAAAGCAAGTGATGGGAAGAAAATGTTCAAAGCCTATGTTCAGTTATTCCAGTTATTCTCATCCTCTTTATTCTTGTTATTGTTATGACTGCTTCTTTTCATCTTATCTTTTTCCTTATATTGTCTTATCTTTTGTCCTTCTTATCTCATATCTTGTCTCATCTTGTCTTGCATTGTCACCTGATCTATTATTCATGCCTACTAATACAAAATGCACTTTTCATTTACTTATATTGAATACAGCAGTCTTGCAACCTATATGGTGATCAAGCTTTCATTACTTACCCATTGCTTTACTTAGGTTCTATCTGTTTCACACATGTTTTACTTGTGTTTACTGTTAACCTAGAGCATTGGATGTTACTAGGGTGGAGGGTTACTTACTCATATATAAGCTTTAGTTACTTGCTGTATTTCCTTAGCTTTGATCTCATCTATTCTACCTAGTCTAGTCCAGAACTTTGCTTGCCTCCTTTATCATTCCATCCTCTGAGGCTTTTCTTGAGTGTGACATCTGGTGACATCCATTACTAGAGCCAGTCACTGACACTTCTTCAGTAAGTTTCACACTTTCTTCTCATTGTCACAAAGCAGCAAAGGTGGAGTGACTAAGTGGAGCAGCAGGGTGAAGCAACAGAGCGAGCAATGGAGCAGAGCAACTGAGCAAACAGTGGAGTGGAGTGTGGACAGGCTGGTCCCAAGATAATGACAGAGATATATTGAGTATCATAGTCATAGGTAATAATAAGTAAACACATACCTGGTCCCAAGATAATGACAGAGAGGTCAAGATAAGGGACCAGGTGGTGGGGAGCTGGTTTTATATACATGATCCAATCTGCAAGAAATAACAATGTAATACTGTACAGTTCAAGAGTAAAGAAGGTGGCCAAAGCTGGTAGAAGGAGAAGGGTAACAAGTGGATCAGTAATTGATAAAGGGGGTCAGGGGATCAGTAATCAATGAGGGTTTGACAGCAATGGAATGTAATAATGATGGAATGGAGTATTGTACAAGTAAAGGCATAGAGACAGCCAGAAAAGAGAAATGATAGGGGCTGCATACTGTCATGAAGTACGTAGCCCCTATCATTTTCCTTTTCTCACCGTCTCTACGCCCTTATTTGTACGATACATCACTCCATCACTTTCACATCCCACCATTGTCGAACCCTCATCAATTACTGATCCACCTGACCCCCTTCATCAATTACTGATCCATCAGTTACCCTTCTCCTTCTACCGGCTTCCGCCACCTTCTTTATTCTCAAACTGTACAGTATTACATCGTCATTTCTTGCAGATCGGATTGTGTATATAAAGCCCGACCCCCCACTACCTGGCCCCTTATCTTGGCCTCTCTGTCATTATCTTGGGACCAGCTTGGGACCAGTCTGTCCATGTTCCGATCAGTTGCTCCGCCTCTACCGCCTGCTCAGTTGCTCTGCTCTCCCACTTGCCCCGTTGCTCCGCTTAGTCACTCCGTCTCTGACGCTTTGTGACATATACTTTATGACACTCATGATCCTCCATTGTATCTTCTGATGGGTCAAATTTTTCTTTTTAGAGGTTGGTATCTGCTAGATGGATCTGTTGTTTGTCCTGTTTTTCAAAGCATTTAATAAATGCCTGTCAGATTTTGGATGCTCTCTTTGTTTTGTCTACTCTTAGTCTCACTGGATCTGTAATATTTGACGCTATCACCTCGGCAACCAGCCTATCTTGCGCTTCCCATTTTTCAAGGCAGGGGGTAGCACTGTACAGGGTGTGGCTGTGTGCTGTGCCAGTGGGTATGACTGGCCTGGATATGAATTTGGTCTAGCTATTGTCCCATTGATATATCCTATTAGTCCTCTTGATTGTGCTGTGAACAAGATCTCCTGCTAACGAGCTTGCCTCGTTTCTGTGTGAAAGAGAAAGGAAGGAATTAAATGGGCACTCCAACCAACCAATCTAATACACAATATGCGAGTTCACTGCTATCAAATTTATTCAATAGCAAGGGGTAGCATTGTCAAAGGTTCTGCAAAGCTTTTGAGAGCTAAGGAAAAGCTTCAATCAATCAATTTGAATTGTTCTAAGGATTCAGTATATTCCTTTGATTAAGGTAGATTCAGCACGATTTGTGCTTTAGTTGTATTGATATGGGTATATCAAGATTTGGGGGTTTTGTTAAGATCATGTACACCGTGTAACCGTGCCAGAGGCCACAAGGTGTCTAAGTGCGGAAGGTCAAGTGGGACAGTAGTGAAGTTATTAACAACACCGCCGTTACGCCGTTAGTCCCCGGAGAACGAGAATAGAGAAGGTGTGAACCAGGAGCAGCCAAGTCAGAGCGGCGGTAACACTGACGATGGGGAGCAAACCAAAGGACTTAAAGGTCCTAAGGTCAGAGCGAGAAGTACTTCGAGGCAACGAGCCTGAAGACTAGAGAGTGACAAGAGTACAGCGAGAGACTCAAGTCAAGGACGTTAAGAGAGTAATCTAAGATGATAATTTAAACTGAGGAACTACAGTATAGTACAGGCAGTATTTATATCTACGGATCGGCGCATCAGGGCGGAGCGCCAGACTAACTACTAGGAGCTATACAAGTAGTACCTGCAGGGAAGAGAATAAGACAATAAGGGGGAGCTAGGATGAAAGGGTATGTGTAGCGAGAAAGAACAATAAAGAAGAGATTACAATAAAGGACAGATCTCGGAATACCGAGCGGTGGAGTGGGACGCCGAGGCATGGGCTTGACAGGTTTTTTGAATTAAAGTAAATTAAAACCGGAACACACAGACCCCTACAGAGGGCTAGAACTATGTGCTGGCACAACCACACAGCGTGATTTGCCCTTAGGACCAACAACTGATCCTAAGTTCAAAGAATACCTAACAGCTGGATATAACTTCTCGCAGTCACAAGGAGCAGAACACGACGTTCCTATACTCGCAAGTGCCGGGCCCGAATAGCTGCTAGCAAAGAGGCTTCAGTCTGGTGGCAGTGTGTCTTTCCTTTTTACAGATTAGCACTGCAATGTCGTCCCAAAATCACTTGCATTCCAGATACATCTGACCGCTATTTATACATACAGGATATAGAATCGCCCAGTACAATTAATTTAATAAAATAAATGTTCGGAACCGCAAGGAAACTTCTACAATAGGTCATATATCATTTAATTTGAATTTATTTGTTCTTATTTGGTCCATATTGGTTCCAAGATTCTAGCATACCTCCAAACATAGGTAGGTGCTTCAGTATTCATTTAATTTAATTGCTTTGGAGAATGACTTGAATGGTGTTCAGCTATCATTGATGCTCAACATCTCTTTCAATCGTTTGTCATCTTGTCTGGAGGCAAATCAGCTCTCCTCATTTGTAATCCTATTAGTCTGATTCATCTGGACTGAACTAATTACTTCTCTCTTTCAATAGACACCCATTGTGTCTCTACTCTATCAAGGTAGTTGCACATAGTATTCATTTAATGTTTTCTACGTCAGGACTCTTTGACATTCATTTGATATGTTTTCGGAGCCTCACAGTACTTTGATCATCTTTCTAGTCATTTTCTTCAACCATGAAACCTGATTGGTCTATTAGACTAAATCACAGTCTTTTAGATTAATGCATGATCTCATTCTAGAGTATATATTTGACAATTCTTGAGTTCTAGAAAGTCATTTTGAGTCAATCCTTGGCTCATAGTCACTTGAGTAAGTTCTTCCAAACTCCTGCCAGTGTAAGGTCCAATAAGAATACCCTTGGTATGTCATATGTGAATGGTCATTCTTCGGATGTAGTCCGAGTCTGGTATAATCCTGCTTGACAAACAGGTAGACTTTTATCCGAAGGTAGTATCGGGAATGGGTTCACTTGTGGTATAGGGTCCCTTCAACTATTAGACTGATTCAGTATTGACTTTGACTGTCAATCTGGGTCTCAATTACAGTCCTCTTGATACAAATCTATGCATGAAAGTGTCACAATTCACTGCATAGATGTCTAGCCAAAATTGAGGTGTGTCAACACCCTATGCCGATTAGTTGGTATAAATACTCCTGTACTGTACTTTAGTTTCTCGGTTTAATTATTGGCTTAGAACTTAGATCACCCTAGCTCACTCACTCTGTCCTCTAAAGTCTTAAGGAATGGCCCTGGCACGGTTTTACAGTATATATGATCTTAACAGTACAGTTGAATATAGATCACACCTGCAGCATTTATCCAAGTCCCTCAGTTGTGTTACAGTCAACTGAGGTAAGCTCAATGGAATATTTCTACAGGACTACATACTGACTTGCTATAGTATATGTTAACAGGTGCCTAATTAATATAGTTGCTTTACTGTCAACTGAGTATACATTAACACTATCAATTGAGAGTAAACTGTTCATTAATACTTGGCATTTAGTCATTTAATTTAAAGGAACCTCTGGGATAGGATAGATAGGAGATAGTATGAAACAGACCTCACAATACGATTTCTATGTTCTAAATCAGACATTGCTCAAGTATCATCTGTGCAGCCTCAAGAATTTGTATCATACAGTGCAACAAACAGCTTGACCTTTGGGATAAATAGCTTTGACCCCTTGTCTTGTTGTAGAGCAGATGACTGCAGTCTGTGCAGATGACTGCAGTCTGTGCAGATTTCAGCCTATTTGCTTCACTATTTGACATTGGGATTTGTTGATTGACCATTTGCAAAAGCAAGACAGACTGAAAATTTGATGTCTCTCCAATGTAAATAGCAGGTTCATCCAAATTTGAAGGTGTTAGCGTTGTGCATGGTTTAAATGCAGTCTCCTGCATTATCACCTCCAGGTATTCTAACCTCTGGAACCTTGGAAGTGCAATGGATCAACCTTGCTCTGGAACCAAAGATTACTGATGATTAGGCAAAAAGATTACTTACATGGAAGCAGTTAGATATCTCTAAAATTAGTACAGACAATGAGAGCTGCAAGGGAATCTATCTGGAGGGTACAGCTCCAGTATTCAATATGAGGGAAAGCGGCTGTGCCGCGCCGCTCCGCGGCAGATTTCTGAGCGCTCCGCGCAGAGGATCCACAGCCGCTTCGCGGCAATATTGCTTAGTCACTATTCCCAATACTCTGCGCGTCTGATATAAGCGCCCCGAGGAAATTTAGAATATAGGATCATTTTCCCGCTCCGGCCACATCCGACGCAAAGGCAAATTTTCAGCCCTACGGCGCCGCTCACCAACTCTTTCGACAGTGTCACATCTGCATCATGTATTACCGGTGTTTAATAACACAATCTTGTCAATCCTTGTAACCTAGAGGTTTCCTCGTGGAGCCAACTTCTCAAAACAACTCTAACCGACTCGAATTTACCGAATGTCCACCGCGCAGATTCAAAGTCTCGACATCAACCTTGGCATACAAATTCTTACTAGACCTTCCGTCTTGAATTCACCCTCTCTCGAATTACTCTTGTTTCAGACTCGGATAATAAAGTCAGAAATTCGACATCGGCGAATAAACGGTCGAATCCGTGGCGGTGATAGGAGAGATTTGGTCCAAACAAGGAGATAGCGTTGTACACTTGCATCCTTCTGAAGGTAATAAACTCCATGTCGAACCATAGCGAAACACGTCCTGCTGCTCTGCGTCCACCTCCGCCGTGACATCCTCGTGGACTGAATTCATCCCAGTATTTTGCGGGTTGTAAATTTGAGTATAATGATCCTGATTTTGATGTCCAATCTCTGGGTCGACATGCCCTTCCTGCCTCAATCTGGTTCGCAAGATGCCACCCCCAAAATTCCGCAATCCAAGTCCTATACCCACTCCGATTGAAGGCAGGATAGAATGTGACCGTCGTGGAACACTTGTAGGAGTACATATAGAAGATTTTGACCTAGCAGCAGCAGGAACAGTATACGTGAAGCCAATCCCACTCCCAATTTGCTTGATACCGTTGGGTAACTCGTACTCATCAATCTTACTGCCACTTTTCATGATTACGTCGGGATGGGTAAACGCAGGAGTGCTCTTCGGACGTCGGAGTTTGCGTAGCTTGTTACGCGTAGCCATAAGTTGAGATAGTCGATTATTGGTCTGGGTGATAATTGACGAGCGCTGTCGACGCAATCTTGAAACGTGACTCAGGGGTTCCTGGATTTGAGATTCGGAACAAGACACAGGGATACCTAGAACGCGCGCAGGTTTTGGTGGGTCCGCGTTGATATCTTTGTCCAATAATTCCCAGAATAGCGACAGACGTTCTTCCTGAGTTAGTTTATTGACGATAGGACTACGCTGGAGAGATTCGTATGAGGACATGCGGTTCATAAATGACTTTTGAGGCGAGGCCGAATGGTCTTCTGCCAGTCGTGATTGATTAGACTTCATCTTGAGTTCGTCTAGAGACGGAGAACGGAATATCGTAGGCAAAAGATCTTGAACACTATTCCTTGCTTGAGGGGAGGAAATGAATGTTTTCGAAATAGCAGAATTCAGAAGCTCCCAATTGCTCAATGTTTGAACGAACGCTGTATCAATTTCTTCACGAGGACTTTGTACATCGTGCTGAGGGGCTCCTACAGGATTCGGAGAATTAGGAATGTACGGGGCTAAACCAGATTCATTGATGGACCATTCGACGAATACATAAAAGTTACGAACCGATAATGCCCTTTTGTCGAATGATTGACCAGGTGCTGTGAGAATATCAGTTGAGAATGCTTCAAAAGCAAGGCGACTGACATTGAAATGAAGTATTCGTGCTGCTTGATCGCTTCTATGTCGGGGCGTAACCGAGGGTTGCGTTCTAGGCACTAGGAACGATGAGCCTCCAGGTAGCTGTCCAATAGAAGGATGTTACTTTGAGCATTAGATCTAGAGCAGAGGACTCCATTCGACCATCGTTATAGACAGTTGATGACCCGCCACGTAGGACTTGTTTGTACACTTGCACTTGATCGAAAGCAATCAGGGGAAATGGGTGCTGTAAATGTAAGTGTGAAAAAGACAGCTACAGCGGGATCAGACAACGCACTTTGCCATAAGTCATGAAATATATCAAACACCCCAGGCCCCAGCAATCTACTGAGTAGTCGTGTTCCCACCGAAGAAGAACTTCTGGAGCCCGATACTCACCATCCCGAAGAGTCTGATTCTGGTTCTGATCAACTCCTGAGGATTTAATTTTAATGCCGTCGACTCTGGCGATTTCGAAATTGGTCAGGACAAGGTGACCGTCGTCGCCAATCATCACGTTTGCAGGATTAATTTTGCAGTGTTCAATGCTCGCGTCATGAAGAACGGAAATAGCTTCAGCCTACACAGATAGACATGGGATGTTATCAACCTGGAACAGAAACAAAGCTTACTATTTCGGAGCTGTAGAATAATACTTCGTCTGGATCCAACGCGCCTTCTTGCAGTACATATTCCAGCATACTTCCAGCTGGATACGACTCCTATACACGATCCATATGAAGAACACCGCTCCAAATCAGTAAATAAACACATACTAGAAGAATGAAAAGCGTCTGATGCTCAAAGATTCTACGAAGGATACATGGAAGGAAAGAGCAAGCTTGCTCTGTGAGCATTTCTAGTAATCGTAGCTCTAACGGCCATTTGAGAGACGGAGTCGCAGGAAAAGCTTTCATGATGTAGACTCGGTTGGTATCGCACTTTCGGATAGCGTGTGTGCCATAGGTAGTTTCTCGAAAGTCTACCATATTGTCGATGAAATCAAACTCGGAAAGCGAAAAGACGTTCTAGATGAAGATGATCAACGTCACAAAACGACAAGGACCCAAGGAAGACTGACGTCGAGGAGTTTTTTACGGTCGAGAGTATTGATGGCGATGGACTTAGCTGGATATGATCTCTGGGCGGCTGGCTTGGTAACCTCGCTCTTTCGAGAAATTACGATAATTTCCTGCAAGAAAGAAATTTTTTGAGCAAAATAATACCAATAGAGGAGGGAAAGATCACCGACATCAACATCATCGTCGTCCCAATCAGAATCGACCTCCTGAATGTCAGTTATTTGCTGAATGACTAGATATCAGAGCGAGGTGAAAGTAGACGAACGAGATTAACGATTACATCAAGATTGTAGCTCGTGTCATTGGTTAATCTGAAACTTGTAGTGTTGAAGTCGCCATTGTCAAGCATGCCGGAAAATGATTCCTTTTACGAAGTCAGAGGCAACATCTTGAACATGTAATGAACACCCACAGAAAAGGGCGTTTCATCTATTGGTTCGATGTCAATACATGGAACTCGGCGAGGTTCTTCAACTTCGAAGCCTGGATTAAAGTTCGTGTGTTGTGAAGTAATCTAAAGGCGGGGCTATATGAAAACGTTTGCTAGATATTTAGCGACACTGGGACCAACTTCACTAGTCGAACAGCTAGAAGACTCTTCACTCCTCTCGGAAACATCGCTGAGTAAGGTGCGAGTTGATCGCATGGTCGGGCAGGTATCACGGTAGCGTATAGAAAGGGAAGAAGATAAAAGTTATCGCAGATGGTGGTGTGAAGGAAAGAGTGTGAAGTTCACGTGCTCTTGGAAAGCGCGTCTGCGCCATGTGGCGGTAGTTATCAGTGGTTAAGTGCGACTACTCGAGATGATATTCGGTCAAGCACCTGCGCAGCGCGGTGTTCATTTTGAACTTTGCCTTCGTGGGTGAAGGCATTCCTGGACAGGAGTGTATAGAGGGCCTG
>MU795818.1:0-10222 GCA_027886305.1 Lentinula aff. lateritia
TACCTGGCCCCTTATCTTGACCTCTCTGTCATTATCTTGGGACCAGGTATGTGCCTACTTACTAGTACTTACAACTACGATACTAATATAACTCTATCATTATCTTGGGACCAGTCTGTCCACGTTCTGATCAGTTGCTCCGCCTCTACCGCCTGCTCAGTCGCTCTGCTCTTCCGCTTGCCCGTTGCTCCGCTTAGTCACTCCGTCTCTGACACTTTGTGACAGCTATTCCGGTCCGCTGTATTTCCCATCCAAAGGTGAGGGGCATGTTGTTGGGTTTAGTATAGATATGGTCTATGTGAGAGTGTCTAGTTATCTGTCCAGTACGTTCTTGGCTGTATGTGTATTTAAGGGTGGTGGGGTAAGTATTTCTCCATCCATCTTCCATTTGTATGGTGCATTTAAGTTCTTTGAAGGCATCTCTGGTTGGTAGTGGGTCATTCCGTGCAGGGAGCCTGTCAATGTGTTCTTCAACCATATTACAGTCACCTATCATGAAGTCAGGTTTGCGGGTTCTTGTGTTCCTTACAAAGAAGTCTCTTATTTTCAACCAGAATGCTGCATTTACGGTCATGTTTTGGTTGGGGGCATAGACTGCAAGTATTGAAATTTTTTCTGTCCCATGCTAGTAGTATTGCATGAGCAGTGCGTGCCCGGGGACAATTTCATGTGTTTGGATGCCTTCGATATTGGTTACACGTTTATTTAGTATTAGAGCTACTCCTGCAGCATTTGGTGTATCATCGCATTTGGTGTAGAATATTTTGAGGTCTTTACCATATCTCCTTTCAACATTGTCATGTCAGGCCCCCGGAAACTACTGCAGAACCCCACCCGAAATAGCGTCATTTGGGACCCAAAATTTGCTCGATCCCTGTCCGAACATAGCGTCAAATAGAGCTCAAACGGGTAAACCTTGTCCGTTATAGCATCATTCAAGCTGGCTGAGCAAAAATTTTGGGACTCATGGGGGAATAACATTCAAAAGGTGAAAACTTGATTTGATAACGGCTAGTAAGCTAGTAAACTTTTACTCTCGAGAGTCAAGACCCTAAATAAGTAGCAAAAATGGAAATTTTACACTTCGGGGAGAAATTTTTGGATTACACGTGACCAATCCTTGTCCGAAATAGCGTCATTTGGGCCCAAAACATAGCGTCATTCAGAGCATCTGGCCGGGCGGGGTTCAGTAGTAGTTTCCGGGGGCCTGTCACGTCGTTCCTTGTTCACGTGTGCCTCTCCAGCGATTCGGATGATTCTCACCATCGCACAGCTGAAAGTACTCATGATAAACTTATATGACGGCAGATTTCACGAAATTTTCCAGAGACTTCTCACTGAGTGTAGACTATGTATGTGACCCGCATGGTCTTTCCCTCTCAATTGAACTTTCCATTCCGGACCGCTCCTTTCCATACGCAGCCAGTCGAAATTTTTCCCATTTCCATCACATACACCGTGATCATATACACATATCCACGCCCAACCGTATCCATGTAATCACCAGTATCCACACTCACCGCCAGTACGATATGATGATGACCATACCGTGCCCCACTCCCGTAGCCTTCCGTCCGTTCCCCCCTTCCTCTGAGGCTCCGACCGGACCGTTTTCAAGGGACTAATAACGCCGAGTGCTTAGACAAATTGTCCATGAAGCTTGGACTTCATGATGCATACATACCACACGAAGCAACGGATTAATATTCGGATATGTTATGGTCATTATGGTCCTAAGGAATCAACTTTGCAACACGAGCCCGGCCAAACACGTCATGCAGCACATTTCTTGTGACATTCTCGGAAGAAGAACTTACGAGTAGATAGAACTATTTAAAAAAGCAGTTGATCCAGAACCGTTGAAACGTTGAAATCCCCTCCGTCAACTCACCCTGGTCAATACTAGCTCGTCGATATGGCTTCTTCCCGCGGCTCGTATCTAGGTCTCATCTCTCTCCTCTCCTTACTCTTCGTCTACTTCTCTATCATTACCACCTATTCCTATGATTCCGTTTTCGTCGACGCGAAGCCCATCAACCTTCCATCGACCTCGTCTCAACTGAGCAAACGCACTGCACGTACTACCGCTCCCGCTGGAGCCCTCGTTGTAAGCAAATCCCCTGCAAGTGGGCAGTATAGCACTGTACAAGCTGCGGTGGACGCGCTTCCGGATGATGGATCGACGCAGGTTATTTTCATCGAGACGGGTGTGTGTGCACATGTCATTGTTTCGTTTCGTTTTTCTTTCTCCTTTTCTTCGATTTCCTGGGATGGGTTTTTCGTTCGTGTGTCGTGGTCGTATTCTCCACGCATCAGAGAAGTTGATTTTCGTCTGTAGCTGTTGGCTCTGCATCTCTTTGACTCCTTTATTATTGTCTTACTATGGTACTCCAGTACAGTCTCGATTGATCTTTGCGAGTACTCAGGCTGACACGTTTGGATATTTCGAAAATTAGGAACATATGACGAACAAGTGTATATTGACAGGAGCGGAATGTTGACGGTATGTGTACAGTCTGAACCATTTTTACTTTCTCTCCAACTCCAGGTCATCAACTGACTTTCTTTTTTGCTTCAATGTATCATAAAAACCTCTCCCATAACCACTCCAAAACCTCTATCCCCATCCCCATCTCCATAACGCCACACACGAACACCATACCCCCGGGCCGTTCATATCACACCCCACTTCAACCTGAATTCTAACCTCCAATCGCTGTTATTTTTTTCCTTTCCTTTTTTCGCCTTCCGAAGATCCTCGGCGAAACCGCCAACACCGCCAACTACGCCTCCAACGTCGTCACCATCACCAACTCGCTTTCCGCCACCGCTGCGGGGTCGGACGACGCGAGCGGAACCTTGAGAGTACACAAAGATGATTTCGCGCTGTATAATATCAACGTGAAGAACACTGTGAGTGATTCCTCGTTCCGCTAAGTTCTTCTTTTTTTTTTTGGGAAGATCTTCTAGTGTATATAGCATACGCTACTTGGATTGTGGTTCTGTGGTCTACTATACTGGCTTGGATCTATAATATACTTGATTTGATAGTAGTTTTGCGACTTTTGATCGAACTGATTTCTAACCCCCGTGTTCTTTTTTTTTTGCTTGTTTTTGGCCCTGGGTTTCTAGTTCGGACAAGGTTCACAAGCACTTGCGCTTAGCGCGTATGGGACGAACCATGGGTATTACGGAGGGGGATTCTACAGGTAAGTTCGTGATACTAGTTACAACAAGTTTAACCTCACTCCCTCGCACCCCGTTGATCTCCTCGCACCCCGTTGATCCCCCCACCTAGTTATCAAGACACCGTTCTAGCCGAACAGGGTGCCCAATACTACGGTTATTGCTACATCGAAGGCGCGGTAGACTTTATCTTTGGTCAACACGGCTTCGCGTTCTTCCAGAGAAGCACCATTGCGTCCGTTGGTCCTGGGACGATCACTGCTGACGGACCGAGTGAAAAAGGGGATGGGCTTTGTGAGTTTCTGGTGTTTGATGAAAGGGTTAGCAGAGGACTGACCAAGTTTCTCTCTCCCTTTCACCCTTTCACCCTCTCCCCGTCTCTCTCTTTCGTTCCCTCTTGCGTTCTCCGAATGAACAGTCGTCATCAACGAATCGACAATCGAACAAAGCGCTGCTGCGACTGAGGATTTGACCGGGTTGGTTTATCTGGGGAGGCCGTGGACTGAATATGCTACGTATGTTTTGTTTTCTGTCTTTCCCTTTTCTTCTTCTCTCTTATACCTTCTCTTCCTCCTCTCCTACCCTCCCCCTTCCGTTACCTGTCCGATACAAACGCACAGCGTCGCCTTCACCTCCTGCACCCTCGGCTCCGTCATCAACAGTGCCGGCTGGGAAATATGGTCCACCTCCGAACCGAATACAGAGGATGTTACATTTGCGGAATACGACAACGGTGGTGGGTAGCTTTCTTTCGTCCTGTTGATTTGTTTGTATTCCCCGGCTAATTCTATACTCTTCCCTCCCCACCTCTCTTCTTCTGAATAGGCGCCGGCTCTGTTGGAACCCGTGCCTCTTTCGCGACGAAACTGACCTCGAACGCTGGATATACCGCTGCGGCTGTTCTAGGGAGTACTTGGACATCCTGGGTTGATCAGGGGTATGTTGACCAGTAAGTGGGGTTGAGGGCCTGGGCCCTAAATTGTTAATTTGGCTGAGAAAGAAGGGGAAGGCAAAGGCAGGGAATGAATCATGTTACCATAACATTGTATACCACTGTATTTCAGTTGCTCGTGTTGAATGTTTTGTCTTTTTGCTTGCAGGGTATGTAGCGAAATATTTGCTATGATGCCCATATCATTAATTGCTCCCTGTGGTGCTGCAGGCTAATGTGTTGTAATAGGGTTTGCCAAAACAGCATCACGTTTGCAACGTCTTCAACGATGTGCAGTAATAACCCTGGTGAGGCAAAATAATGTACAAATAACGAAAGGGTCAGTAATGCATATCAATTGAAGCCTAGCAGATGTGAAAAGGTCTTGACATGACTGAATAATAGAAGGTTATTCATTGAAAGAGCCATGATGGTTCGATGGCGTAGCTGGTTATCGCATCTGTCTAACAATTGTTAATGAGTAGCACAGGACGCTCAATTAGGCAAGGTAGGGGAACTTGGACAGGTTTGCCTTTTTGGGCTTCCACCCGTCCCCCTGTATAGGTGGCAAAAAACAAGCTCTTCAGTTCGAGCCTGGGTCGCTTACCCACCTGTACTTAAATCGATGAAACTCTACGAACAACACAAAAAATAAGCTTCGAAAAACATATGATTAGTATTTACCCCCGGTTCTTTGTGTTAAATGCATGGATTAGAACTGGAAGAGCAGAAAGTACTGCAGCGTAAATTTGTCTGTCGCTCGCCCGCGAGACTTTGCTATTTGTGATATGACAAGTGGAGACAACAATTATCTGTTCATTACATGTAGATCACAATGGTACTTTATATCGAAATGTCCTTTTTTTGAGCATGGATATCTCCTCCACAAATCCCAGTCTTGTACCTCCGTCATTGAATTGGTCTAGCAAACTTATCATATCAAGGCCAGTGAGCATCACCTTACTGATAACCTAGTATGCCAAACCAGCACCAGCTGCTTTGCGAGGATCATTCGCTGCTTCAATCGTACCATTTGGTTGGCGGATAACAACTATAACAGAAGGAAGAATCATTAATATTTAAACAGCAGGAAAACATTGAAGAAAAGTTGATGAAGATACACATACCATGCGCCGTGGACCCCGTCGTACTCTGATACGAGATATTATAACCCATATCTCTAAAGTACGCCACTGTACCATTATCATAACCCGCAATCCCAACGTTTTCTGACGCATACTCGAAATACGTGTTACCATCAAGCTGGTCGTGCCAGCGAGAATGATGGACACATAGTGTAGAGTTGAGACCTTGATCTATATGATGGTAGAGGTGCTGGAGAGTGGCGGTAATAACTATTGATAGAACGACGAGTGAACTTCGAGAAGAGGTCGGAGATCGTGTAGCGGAACAACGCACTTCGACTGCCACCTGCACTTCCTGTCGCAATGATGATATCGCCCGTCTCCAAATCCTCTGCGATCGAGGAAGCAATTGATGACTGTGGCCGTTTTCCGCCAGCCTGAAATTGTATGTACAAATGAGGGGAAAAGGATATATCGAAAAACAAAATGATACACACGATATAGTTCGCCGGCGAAGCACTGAAACCGAAATCGTTGATCTCTCCCGGGGAAGAAAAGTCACCCATCTCGTCGTTGAGAATGACACCATCCGAAGTCATGAGATATGAGCCCCAGAAGTTGTTGCTATTCCAATATTCCAATCGAGTCCATGGAAGTGAGTTCCTCTTGCTACTAAAAAAACAAGGAAAACTTACACAGTAGTCGTCAAAGAGATCGCCATCCCATCTTTATCAATGACTGCCATATGTGAAGTGCCATTGTCAATGAGAACTTGGTAGTTTTCTGGATTATAATAAGTCACAGGGAACGTCTGATTATCCATAATCTTGCTCCGGGTTTCATTTACCACGGCCTCAGTGAGAAAGTACGCTTCAAGCTCGGTAACGTTCGGGGTGAAAGCCGGGTCACCGTATTCAGTTCTCTGTCCATATGCGAAGCGAGTGGCTTCAACTAGTCGATGAGTAGTTAGATTGATGGAGGGGTCACTATAAATAGACAGATGAATAAGTATGAACAAATGAAGTATTGAAGAAGAGCTGGGAATTGGAACACCGATGTACCTGTCTGAAACATTCCCATCGAAACCCTCAAATATTTTGAGCGCGCTAAGCACCACAGTCCCACTAGACGGGGCTACGGTGGAAAAAATCCTGGTATTGCGGTACGTGATATTCCGAGGCTGACGAACAATCGCTGTATAACCAGCCAAATCGTCCGTGGTCATAATCCCGTTACTTTGATATACAGTTGAAGCAGTGTTAATGGCAATGTCACCCGTATAGAAGACGTCGGCACCGTGTTGGGCAATCTTCTCCAGAGTTTTGGCATATCTCTAGCGTTCAGCTGTCATTGGTACAACGGTTTAATAGAGAAAAGTGAGGACATCTAACCTTGCGATAGCAGATATCCCCTTCGACAAGAACAGTACCATTGGGAGCATATGTTTCGGCCCAGATAGCATCCTGCGTAATGAAGTCCAATCCTTGCAAAGCAGAAGCAAGGTCAATGTTGACTTCGAATCCATTTTGAGCGAGGTTTATGGCTGGTACGAAAAGATCTTCCCAAGGCAGGGACCCGTGTCTAGTCGACAAATAGACAAATGATATAAATAGTACCTTCAAACTTGTACCTTGTTACCGGTCTTGTTACTTACCGCTGATGGAGTGTCTCCCAGCCACGCAAATCCCCCGGAACACCGACTGAAAGACCGCCCAAAAACGAAGCGTCCGGGTCGGAATTGTTGACATACATGTATTCGTTCCCCGCAGCAGGCATCGTTTCTCTGAAATCGATCATCTCGTAGTCGTGACTGCCATCATCGTTGTTGAACCGGACGAGCATGAATCCGCCTCCGCCGATCCCCTGCCACGACACAAGCAAAGCAGGATGAATGGATGAAACGTTTTAATATTGACGCGGTCAGAACGTACCGAATGGTAAGCAGATATCACTCCCACACAGAGACCTGACGCGATGATCTACATGTCGAAAAGCGCTGTCAGCCATACGGAGATGACCTTTTTATAGATCGCAATGCCGGAAAAACGAACCGCATCAGCTGCATTCCCTCCTTGCTCGAGAATGTTGATTCCTATTTCCGTGCAAGGTGCTACAGGGTATGATGAACTAATGAGTTGTCAGGTATCCTCAAGATTGAAAAGTCCAACCCACCAGCCTCTGTTGCAATACCGCCATGAGGAGCAGTCTCTCGAGATAAAACCTGGTCACCCGTGCTAACAGCTGTACCGTGAATAACAGGTACAACAGTGGCAGCACTGAGAAAGAGGAGGCAAGATCCAACCAGTCGAGGCTTCCCGGCGAGCATCTTGGTTGTATGAGGTACACAGGTGAGTATCAAGAAAAGAGGTCCGAAGTCGTCTGCTTTATATGAGTGTTCTTGGGTGTTACCCCTTAACTCGGGGCAATCACCATTGTATCAATTGAGCAGCTATTCGAGGCTAGTTTTGATGTGCTAGGATGTGCTGGCTGGACTGTGGCTGGATATTGAATGTTTGAATGGAGGACCAATCGGTGGCAGCATGTTTTAGTGACAATGTAGCGGTTTTTTTGACAGTCTGGCTGATGTTGCCTGGGAGGTTCATTGCTAGTGTAGAGACAAGGAACAGTGTATATTTCCTCCCGTACGACAGAGGAAGATGAGACGGTCCTGTGTATTCGGGAGTCCGAGGTGTCTCGTACCAGCACTTTGCCTTCGGAATCGATAGGTCCAAATGCCTTTCTTCTGCCGTTGCTGTACCACGATGTATACGCGAAGAGCCGAAGTTGCACACGGAGCAAACTGATCATGAAGTCCTGGATGAGCTGTATGCCGAAGGAGACCAACTCAGGTCGCCATCAGCTTCTGGGATCTTGTGCAACTGCTGATCAACAAGCGAATAAGACCATGGTGGAAGCTGGAACAGAAGCAAAGGGATCGCGATCACGTGCATAGACCTAACTTTCTATGCGTAGTCTAGTAGTGCAAGTCCTCCGAATCTTGGAGTGACATAGGGAAGGGATGGTGGGTTCACAAAACTCGGATAAGGGTGAAGTTCAAAGGCGTTAAGCGCCCGCTCTCGCCACATCCTACTTATTCTCTGAGACTCTGCTGCCTTCTCACGGAACAGGATATATGCATCATACCGAGGTCTGGTTCCAACCATCGGTTTACCATGCACCTTGTGCTAGTAGAGTGCTAGTGTAACATCCGAGTCCGCAGCAATTGCTTGTGGTATTGACTTCCCACTGCACAAAATTTATTATCCTTGTTGATTTTGTTGTATCAACTTTAGCGTTTCTAGAGTGTACGCCTGGATTTATCTATGTACGGACGATGTCTAGTTTCCAAAATTTCTCTCCCACTCTAGTACAACATCAACAGTGGCAAGGAATGTCTCTTTTTGCGGAATATAACTCTTCAAACCCGAAAACCTCTTTTGCGAATGTGATATCCAATGGTGCACTAGTCTGGGCCAGGAAGTGAGCTCTCCTTAGGCAATCTCCCGGCGAACTCCGGTTTCTTCCTGCTGATCAACTCCGCGACGTCTTTCCATTTGAACGTCCCATTGCCGATGTTGAACCTCTTGTCGCGCCCGGGAACCGGGGGAGTCAAAAGCGCGAGGACATGCGCACGAGCGGCATCCCGGACAATCATATGCCCGATAGGGATCGAAGACTCAGGAACGATGAGCATCTTGACGAATCCGTTTGTGCTGAGACTACTGGGGAAGAATGTGAGAAGGCTGAGTTGGGGACCGAAGATTGCGGGAGGTAGAAGGACGGTGACGTCCACGTCAGGGTGACAGCGAGATATATCCCAAATAGCTTTATCCAAGGGTTTTGGAGGTAGACCCGCATCCCGTCCTTTTTGGATCGATAGCATACGGAGTGATGGAACCGAAGTCTTTCTCTGTGATAAGGCGAGTACCGAAGGCAGCTTAGAAATCGGCTAGAGGGTGATAAGTTTGGTCGTTGGGGGTAATGTGGATGACCTACCGTCAAAGAGGTTTACGAATGTCCCGCTCACGATGACTTTCTTCGCACCTGCAGCGATGGATGCTTGACTGCTGCGACGGTGCCTTTCTAAGCTCCCTGAAACATCGGGACGGCGAGTAATACTAAACACTGGTTATGACATCCGAAGATGATAGTGGACGAACTCACAATTCCTTCACCAAAAACAGGCGAAGCGAAGTGTATTAAGGCTTCAGCGCCTTTCGACGCTGCTGTGTGATCCGAAGTCAGAGTTGGTACTTCCAGGATTTCAAGCTGCGCCGTAGTGGCTTGAGGGAGCTTCGCAGTCGAACGAGCGGTAGCGCAAACGGTGTGGCCTTTCTCAGGGAGCTGAGAAATGAGATGTGCCCCCAAGAAGCCAGTTCCACTAGTAACCTTCTAATCCAACTCAGCTTTATACCAAATCATACAGAAAGGAGGCACGTACGAGAACAGTTCCTCTATCTCGTATAGATGAGTGATTGAAGGACGATGGATAGTGACGATACTCAAATACGTCTCCTTCATAGGCCATTGTCATAACCAATTCGGCCATACTCGTTGTTCTTGCAAACCTGAGCGGATGAATCATTCTGTATCCCCGTCCCTGGCCATTGCAGACTTGGACTTGCAGATTACTTATCGAATTGCTTTGTGGGGTATTTGTTGATTTCTGATCGCTATTCTTCGCTAATTCGCCACTAGAGGCTGAGGTTTGGCTGAGGTACAACTTGAAGGACCTTGCCTCCGTGTCAAGAATGATCTATGACTGATACTCGCTGATTTATCGGTCAACACACTGAGAGGCACTCCGAAGACGCCCTTGATTTATTTGAGGTAAGGATGCTCATACCAGGTCTAGTAGGCGGGAGGGTCGAGGTTCATTTTTGATTTTTGATTTCTTAGATATCGGACCGAGAATTGATAACCCGTGATCGGACCGAGAATTAATAAGTCATGTGGACAAAAAACTTTATCTCTCCATCTTCGACGATAACCTGCACTATATTGCTTTCCAGGCATGCAT
>MU795819.1:0-10195 GCA_027886305.1 Lentinula aff. lateritia
CCGCATATAGTAAATGACTACATATGACTACATATGACATAGTATAACACATGATCATATTAGTGGCGTGTGAACTGCATAGCCGCGTTCAACATGTAGGGTCTCTATAATCTTTATTTTTCATATGCAATTCTATCCTTGCAGTGCACGCTCTTGAACCTTTCCCCCCCCCAAGTACTCGTTACAATCATCCGGAGTCACTGCCTTCATTCTTTCCCAGTATTTGTGCATATCAAAACTATGGTCACTATCTGGTACCTTAGTCAGTTTCCCCACCATCTCTGTTGTTGCTGGTCCATTGGCATCATCTTCGTTGGCCCCCACCAGCCCCTCTGCCACTTCAACTTCCGCTCATCCATTTGTTGATCCTACATTGCCAAGTACCCCAGGTCCCGCATTTCCTCATGAAGCTCTTGTTAATGATATCTATTATCAACTTGTGGTATAATGGCAACTATGCCCGACTCTACATTGGTTCTATGTGTTTCAGCATTGATGATAAAATGAAACGTCAGGTGAAAGAAGTGAACATGGTGCCCGAGACTGACAAAGGTACCATGAAGAAGATTGGTAAAATTGTCTTTTCAAATGCTGAAGGGAAGGTCCGATTCTTGGCAATTTTAAAAACTTGTGGGTTCCAACAGGTCAAGCCATGAACAGCTAGAAATGCAAGAGGACACTACTTCCGGTCTCTCATCAGGACTCTGGTTAGGACCTCGAATCAGAACAGTATTCCGGTGATGGGTGAGAATGGCGGTGAAAATGATGTGGAAAGTATGTTAGTCAGTTTGTTACAAGAAAACAAGTTCCTAGGAATGAGTGAAAACATGGGCATTAAAATCCGTACTAGTTGGGTGACCAGATAAACTGTTACCAAAGTCCCTCCGTTAACTATCGAAGGACGGTGGAGATGCAAGGTCGCCAGAGGGTTGTCTCTGATTTTTGAACCTCACTCTTCACCTTCCTTGGCAGCCATCCAGCTCCCCATATCTCATCAAGCTCATAGCATATTGTACTCAGAACTATTTTATTTCACTAATATGCATTGCAATATCTTGAATGATTGAAGTTGCTCATGTACCTTGCATTAGCTGTACTTGTGACCCTCACGCAAGTACTTGGTACGCTCTATTGACTACTCGTACAGCGATACATAAAATGATAATGCCCTTCTTTGTTGTGGTCCAATATATCACCCGATGGGAAGATCAAATCGAGGGTGCACCGTTTCGCAAAACACCGGGCTCATGGGCGTGGTTTAAGATCGGGAGGCAGATCAATGATTTTCTTAGGCCAATCCCGCCAGTCCGCGAACTTCTCCGAATTGGCTTGATCTTTGATGAGAATAAGTCAACATTAATTCAAAGCATCGCAGCGCATACTTACCCTTCTTAGCATCGATTTGGAGAGGATTTTGGTTCTTGTCAGAAGACTCGCGAAAGGGAAGGAGGAGACTGTTCGGAAAAACGAGAACAAGGTCGTCCAAGGATTTTGGATCTTTTTTATTGCCAAAGTAGGGTGATACGATGATGGTCTTGTCTGGATTCTTTCCCCTTGAGTTAAATGAACGACTTCCTCTGTTGTTCCGTCACAAGATACGTTGAGCTGTATAACTGAAAAGGGAACAATATTGAGCTGTCGTGCTACGCAAATCAAAGAGCAACAACAGCGGCGGCGAAACGCTTAGATCGAGATACATACATAATCCAGCTCTGAAAATTTGGTTTGATCCACTGTGATCTGAAACTAGTTATACTCATAGTGAGTATTGATTGAAGAACTTTGTGAAATGTTTACTCACCGGCACATATCGGGTTCTTCTCAAACAGAAATCCAGATTTCATTAAATACAAGGAGATACAGCAGGGATAAACAGATAATTACTGTGCGCCGGAAGAAGCACCACCCCGGAAGAAGCAGGAGGGTTGTATGCGCATCGTGGGGCGAGTATGGACCAGTGCATTGAATCCATCATGTTTTCGTATTTCTATGGCAAGCATGTTCTATGCACAACAGTTAGAATGATCATTATGGTAATTCAATAATGGAGCCTTGCCTTCAATGCATAAAAGTAACCCAAAAAGATTCGACCGGCAGCCGTCTGATCAGGAGGCTCGTGGTATGATAAATCACGGTCATTGAGCTGAGCCTGGTCTTTCAGGGTAGCGCCGAGAGGAGAAGCATGAACGGATACAAACAGCCGCATGCAACAAAGACTGGTTGTCATAACAAGCAGAATGAAGGGGAGTTTGTTGGGAAAGATCATGGTGGTGGGATGGCGTAGAAGTGTGTCAAGAGTTAAGAGGTGTAAAGGTTATTTTTTGGGAGCTCAACTCCAATTTTGAAACACGGTGGTATGTGGAATGTGGGGAGAAACGCGCCAGGCGACTGGCGAAAAACAACGCAGCCTTAGTTATATATAGTCACATGCTAATCGCTGGCAAGACCAATCTTCGATGTACAATCAGGATCTTTGGTGTCTCCGAAACTCTAGAAAAAGAGAGAGCGACGGGCCACTGGAAACGCGACGGAGGCAATTGAAACCAACAGGAAAGACCATGCGGGTCACATCTCGTGACGGATCATCGACGGAAAACAAGCAAAAGTAACTCGCCTACAAGATTTGGTTTTGATTCTCATTCTGGAACAGGATCCCGATTCAGTCTATGTACATAGGGAGCATGAAGTATGTAGAGGCAAGAATAAAACATCGATAAACCACAAAGTTAGCGATGAACAAGATATCTGAAACTCATCAACAGAACTTAAGCCGCGGACTAACACTTGCAAATGTCCAAGAAGCCCTAAAACTATCAGCTAACCAGAAAGCCCCTGGGCTCGATGGAATATGCTATGAGATCTGGAAAATCATACATGCAAGATACAAGAATGCCGCTGCACATAACAAAGAAGCATTCAACATTATTAAAGTCCTACAAAGGGTCTACAATGACATCGAAACACATGGCATGGCTGAAGGAACTAAATTCTCGGAGAGCTGGATGTGTCCCTTATACAAAAAAAATGACCGTGCACAGATAGCGAACTACCGTCCAATCTCGCTACTGAATTCCGACTATAAATTATGACCAAAGCACTTACCATAAAGTTGGCTCAAGCTGCACCAGAAATAATCAACCAAGCACAGGCAGGATTTGTGCCGGGACGTCACATATACAACCAAATATGGCTCTCAAAACTTATCATAAACTTAGCAGAAACAACGGAACAAAATGGAGCAATTGTTGCACTAGACCAGGAGAAAGCATATGATAAAATTGAACATGATTACCTCTGGAAAACACTCAGGAAATATGGACTACCAAATGAGTTCATCTCGACAGTCCAAGCACTATACAAAGATGCCTACACTACTACAATTGTTAATGGCCAAAAAAGCGAAACCCCCTTCAAAGTAACGAGGGGGGTACGCCAAGGGGACCCTCTATCATGCCTACTATTTGACATTGCAATTGAACCCCTCAGAGAACTTCTACGGAAATCAAACCTTAAAGGCTACCAAATCCCTGGCTATGCTGAAAGGCTAATTGCTACATTCTTTGCAGATGATACCACTGTCTACTTATCCAAAGAAGATGACTTTGGTGACCTACAACTCATCCTAGTTGAATGGTGCACAGCATCTGGTGCTAGATTCAATATTAACAAGACTGAAATCATCCCAATCGGATCCCCAGACCACCGAGAGAAAATGCGCCAAACACGGTTGATGAATGGTGAGGATGGAAGCCAAATACCAGACCACATTAAGATTGCACAAGAGGGTGAAGCAATCCGGACTCTAGGAGCGCTTATTGGAAATGGAATAAGCCAAGTCGAACCATGGACCAAAGTAATTGAAAAAATAGATCAGTCCCTAGCAAGATGGGACCGGAGCAAACCAACTATGGAGGGACGACGCCTAATCATCTCAATGATAGTTGGAGGAATGACACAATACCTGACAAAGGTACAAGGAATGCCCAAAGAAGTAGAAATCAAACTAACGAAAAGAATTAAAAAATTCCTATGGAATGGAAAATCTCACGTCCGAATCAATGCCGAAACAGTTGAAGCACCCTTCGAAGATGGAGGCCGACAAATACTTGACCTGCTGACGAGAAATGAAGCAATCATGGTTACATGGCTCCGAACATACCTGGATATGTCACCAGACCGTGCAACCTGGGCATATGTAGCAGATGCCTTAATAGCACACCATACACCAAAAACCTATGAGAATATTGACGACTTCTCCAAAATAAATATCTTCCTGCAATCATGGACTACAGACCGGAAAAAGCTGCCAAAGGACCTGCAGGACATGATATCAATTGCAAAAAAACATGGTCTCCAGCTGGAAGGCCTTGCATTTTCAAGGGATATAATTCGACAAATGCCTATATGGCTACATGGCGAAACTAAAGAAATCCGCCGCCAGCACAACCTTTCGACTTGTAAATGTCTAAGGAACAATCATAATGTCAAAACAGTCGGGGATACAGAGAAAGTAATGAAACTCAAACACACAACACGCCATACAAACCGAAGGAACTGTGCATGCTTGACATGCAAGAAAATCCGTCAAGACACCAAATGTGAACACCCAAACAAGTGCTATGAGAAAGCACAAGAACTCCTAGATCTCCTCCCAGAGAAATGGAACCCTCTGTCACGACTACCAGAGGACTATGAGCCAAAAGAAATAGAACCATCAAGGTATAAAGATGGACAAACCTTTGACTGGCGGATCACAACACATGGAAACCTCACAGATGCCTTCAGAATCTTCACCAATGGAGGAAAAAATATACAGCTACCAGACGTAGAACGACAGCTGCCAAATGTCTCAAAAACTATTGAGGCATACACTGACGGCTCGTGCATACACAATGGCACTAAAGACGCAGTGGCCGGAGCTGGCATTTACTTCCCCAATGGAGAGTATTCCAACTGTGCAATAAAAATTCCAAACCACATCAAACAAACAAATCAAAGTGGGGAAATCCTAGGAATTAAAGAAGCAGTGGACATAACAGATGAAGAAACAAATCTAACAATCCACAGTGACTCGAAAACTTTTGTTCAAGGACTCACAACTCACCTTCGAAAATGGGAGAATAAGGGCTTCATAGATGTAGAGAATGGCCCTGAAATTCAAGCAACAATTGCAAGTATACGGAGAAGAAAAGCGGATACAACCCTAAACTGGGTTAAAGGACACTCTGGAATAGATGGAAATGAAAAAGCAGATGAACTCGCAAACGAAGGAAGACAAAAACAAATACCAGATGAGGTCAATCTAACAATAGACAAAGACCTCAAGATCTCGGGGGCTAGACTACAAAGCGTCACACAATCCCTTGCAACTAAGTTCATCAGACAAAAAAAAATGAAAACCGCTGCATACCGGAAATCCCTAGACCGACAGGCAACAAACTACGGGATTGGTTGGGCAACAGCCAGTGCACCTAATATATATGGACACACACCAACCCCCGCAGCCATCTGGAGATCACTACGACACAAAGATTTTGATAGGAAGATACGATGCTTCCTTTGGATGCTAATTCACAATGGCTATAAAGTTGGAGACTTCTGGGACAATATCCCTGGATATGAACCCCGAGGAAAATGTGGTGAATGCAATGCCACAACTGAGACAATGGAGCATATCCTCACCGAATGTAAAGCACCAGAACAAAAAGAGATATGGAAACTAGCCCAAAATGTTTGGGAAAAGAACGGAAGGCAGTGGTCAGACCTTGATTTTGACTTTGGTACCATCCTCTGCTGCGGCCTAGCAGACTTCAAGGATGATAAAGCAAAAAGGTTGCCAGGCAAATCAAGGCTGTTCCGTATATTAATATCAGAATCCGCATACCTGATATGGAAGATTAGGAATGAGAGGGTAATCAACGAAAAACCCCCAATAACTAAGACACAAATAAGGAATAAGTGGAGATGGACAATAGAGAACCGTCTAAGGATGGACTGCCTACTCACCTCAAAGAAATTCCAACAAAAAATACCAAACAAAGTCGTAGAAAACACATGGAAATGTGTAGTGGAAAACAAACAAGAACTCTCGCAGGCAATCAGAGAGTCCGGGGTTTTAGTGAGTATACGCATTGATATGGGGGTAGGGTAGAAGGTATAAAGTATGATTATGGAAGTAAGCTATTTATTTATAACTCTCTGACCGTTCACAGCGAGATGGAAAGGGAAAGAAGAAGATAGAACTGCGGAGTCTCACACCGTGCGCGTACAAGCGCCAGTGCAGAATGCATTTCCTCGGGGAGAATTTACCTCATGCTCGGCATTATGCCTTGCGGTACCAGCGGCTAGAAGGGAACGACATTGTAAAGTTCGCCTGAAGGTACAAACGCTCCAAAAAAAAAAAAAAATAAGTAAATCGCTTACTGAACAGGTCGCGGCGCTCTCGGAAATTCTACTCATGCAACGGAATCGAATGAATTTTAACTCAAGGCAGGATATCATCGAAAATGTTCTCCACCTTAGCATTGTAATGCAAGTGGCGGACACGGATTCTCCGTCAAATGAAACCCTTGCATATTTCAGGATCTTCGAGAAAGTCAGTCGGTGATTTTTGATTTTCGGACGTATCGTCAATTCATCTTGTGTTCAAAAGTTACAGTTGTACAGACGTATGTAACTCTGACCCGATCATTTACATTTCCTGAAAGCAAACAGTTTCTGTAAACCAAGTTTTAGTAATACGCATGTCATCAAGTACAGTATAAAATCTACATACCCATGTCATGATATATGTATTTAATCACAGGACATATCTGAAGCTCCTGTTCTGCACATCAGTCATGTCCAGGAATCCCTGCAATCGTTGGTCAGACACATGCTCAACTTTTCACTGCAGCAATGCACAAACCTTGTCCACTTTCAACATCTTGACTATGACTCCCTCCGCCGACTCCTGTTTTACATAAATGTCGGTGTCCGCCGCCTCGTCCTGAGGTTCTGCGTCGCGTTTTCGGTTCTCACGGGACATATACAGTCGCAGGAGTAGGAGAAGAGTTATAGTAGAGACATAGCAGGCTCCGATGACGGCCCACGGGACGTGATTTCTGAGTTGAGCGACGCGTTGATAACACAAGCAGTGTATACGAGTCGGGTTCCTCACCTTGGCTTATATTTTTGCTTCCACATGAAAGGTCCAGCGGCGTTTCCAATACAGTATGCGCAAAGCATGATCGCATTTACTAAAGGAGTGAATGTGTCACATAGAAAGATTGAATAGATGCGACGCACTTCCGACTCACCTGTTATTTTTTTAGTCTGACCAGCGGTGACGGCGTTGAGCCATGAAAGCATCAAAACTACACAGCAGCCATTGAGAAGCCCTTTCAGCGATGAATGGATTCAACCATACCAAAAGACGTGGTCCCAAGACCTGGGAGATCACGTTCAGTATTCTTCTGTTGAGGCAAGCGGAATTGGAGACGTACCATTCAGATACTGTCCCGCTAGAAGCGCGATCCTATCATTCCAGTTGATAAGATTAACCATGAGCAGCCCAACGATGTTGGGCAAGATGTATATGGCCCCAATGTACGCCCGACTATTCGGAATCCTTGCACAAATATTGACTCCAGTCCAGATGGTACAAATCTCTATGAGACCGCCGACGATACCCAGCAATGAAGTTTGGAGATAAGTGAATCCAAAGGAAGCCGTGATCAATGGAGATTGTGCTGAGATGGAATTGGTGACGTTGGAAATTCCAGAGAAAAGGGCGAAACCCCAAGTTTTAGGATCCCGTATGGCTTCGTAAAATCTATCGAAGAGAGCAAGATGATGTTGAGAAATCGGTGGATGAAAACAAAGATACTTGCTGTTCCTTTTTGAAGTGCTTATTTCCAACCCCGGTTTGGTTCACCTGTCATGTCAACAAATCAGTCAAAGAAACGAATACATTCTTAAGTAGCTTCAACCTTGACTCTTTGAATGGCCGTGACCCTCTCTTCAGGCGTAAGGAACCATGCTGTAGTCGGCGAATCGGGGAACAAGAACCTAGGAGCGAAGGGATCTGAGCGAGACTTGGTAGAGAAAGAGAAGAGTTATCTGCACCAGAACGCGGCCGCGGTAATAAAGCTTAAGATTCCAGTGATGATCATCAGCCTTGAGGTCGATAATTAATCAGTCATGACTCATTGCGGCGAGAGAGTTTCAGCCTCGGGGAATGACATACCATTGCCAAGGTTGGAAGCCACTGGTTTGAATATGCAAGACACCAAAACTGATGAACCCAGTCGCAATTTGTGCTACAGTTCCCCAATTCAGACATACCAAAGAGATAGGTGACTCGAGCATACCCGTTCCGTTCATGAGATCTAACCACAAGTAAAATGGGGGGTCAAAACGGATAAAGAAGTATAGCTCAAAACTTACACCAATAGCCCACCCTGAGCATTTGCTCATTCCGTGTATAAAACATGGAACTTACCAACAGAAAGCCAGCTGTAATCGATCCCTCACACATCCCAAGGATAATTCGTACGACGACGAGGTCCCTAAAGTTTCGACATGCGGCATGGCAGCAGAGGGCAACTGACCAAATGAATATGTTTAAACTGAATAACAGAGGCAGGTCGTGAGATCGAAACTACAAAGAATGAGAAGCGGTCCTACCTCAGCCATTTTCCAACAGGAAACCTCTGGAGAGCTAGATTTTGAGGATATTCAAACACGAGGTAGCTCAGATAAAACACAGTGCTGAGCCTATACGAGAAAGTTAAGGACGGGTGAGATAACGAGATGTGCTCGAACTTTCCAATTATATCTAGTGACACATCGAAGGACGAGGCGTCAAATGTGATGGGCAAAATGGAAAAAGTGGATTAGTGCTTACTCGTTTGCGTCAAGATGTGTTGCGGTTCTACAGAGTCCGAATTGATTACTCAATCACGATACGATGTACAGCGCACGCACAAGATTCCAAGGATGGAAGAACTACCCAAGGTACTCTTGTCAAGATATTGAACGCTGAAGAATGGTGTCAGTGAGGGAATTTGTGCAAATTTATCGTTAGACTCACAAGTACAACGTGCACATAAGAGGCATAAGAACATCTATCAGTGATCAAGTTACTGAATGCGCGCTGAAAACAAGAGAATATGTGCTTGCAGTCGATCTTTTTTCTGCCATTTTCTTGAATCAGTTCCCTAAAGTATTGCGATATTAGATGCCATCCAGAACATACCTGATTCGTGAGGCTTCTGCGGGATCAAGCACCACGTCACCACTATCAGCGAAAAGCTCCAACTCAGAGATATTGCTCTTCGAGGAACCCTTCTCATTAGTGCCCATTATTGCCGCCGTGAAGAAGAGGTCGGAACCAGGAAAGCGAGCAAGGTTTAAACGAAAGGGCACGTAATATATATACTAGTTTCTTGACCACGTTGTCTACGCAGAAGCCGGGGTCCTTTTAGAAGGCGAATCATATGAGGATAGTCCGGCACTACGAAGCAAGATTCCAGAGCTCCTCAGAGTGGGAGTTAATGAGTGCCACCGTGACAGCCAGCTCCAGGCAACATACTATCGAGGTCTTCAATGCAACAAGAGAGGGAAATGATCCGCGTTTGAACTTGGAAGAGGCTATGATAATAACATGGACACAGTAATTTACATACCTTTGGGTGTCGGGTTCTGTTGGGATAGACAAAGCTTGGTGCGACAGGTGACATTTTGCAAAGAGATTCGAGTTTATTCAGGACAAGTGAAGGACGCCATGCTTTCTGTCATTACCCAATGCTTCGCAAACGGTGAGAACCATACACCGAATCCCCGCTCTCCAGAGAGTTCGGAAAGGAAAGGATCTAGAAGTTCTCCAGAAGAACGTGCCTCCCGAGCTTTGTTTGATTCTCAGTCTCAGGTCGGTTTATCAGTATCGGGGCCGTTTATCTCAGCCAATCCCCTTCGACCGCCTCCATCGCTAATAACATCCGCAAGCTTAATTGGGCACGCACTCCATTCACCATGAAACTCCACGAAAATTCTCCCTCCCAGTTGGGCCTTGTCGGCGATGCAGTCACGGTTGTAATTGCCCAAAAAGGCCGTAATTCCACGGTAGGTAGAATTTCGCGTTCTGCCGGTGCGTTCTGCGTTCACGTTCGCGTTTCATGCGTTCATATGCGTTCATATAATGATTATATTATGT
>MU795820.1:2500-10191 GCA_027886305.1 Lentinula aff. lateritia
ATAGCGGGGGGATTTCTTCCATATTTTATTGTGGTGTTCCTCAAGTTGTCTTCGAAAAGTCCTTATAGCTGCCGTTTGGCTTCGTGGGAGCTGTCTGTGCAGCTGCCGTGGTAGGCAAGAGCAAGGACTTGAGCACCCCTGTGCTGCTCTTTTCGCCTCTTCATCTGCTCGTTCATTCCCTTCCACCCCAAGATGTCCAGGTATCCATGAGATGGTGACTCGTAGATCTGGTTGCGCTGATTTGAGTTCCATTAGCAGCGAGTGGAAAACATCCAGGATGTAGTGGGAAGGGCCACTTCGCGCAGAGTCAGATGCTGCAATAGCGGCGGTGCTGTCTGACCAGATAGACACTGCCCCAGGGTTGACTATGTTCAGTAATAGGTGTAGTGCGAGCATCATGCCCACACATTCTCCTTCATATACTTCGTGATGCTCCTCAGGACCAAGCCGGTATCGGATAGTGCTTGCCTCCTCCCTACCTTTGTATAGTACTGCAGAAGCTCCTATGTATCCTTTGTAACCAGAACCATCAGTAAATATTTTGTAACATGTAGAATCCTGCTCAAACACTTTCAGTGCCTCATTCTTGTCCTCCCAGATCTGTATCTTCAACTTTGGGTCCCATTGCGCTTTGTACCGTACTGGCTTCCATTTTTCCATCCCCTGTGGTTTTAGTCCGTACCTTGCGATTAAGTCATGGAGTGGTGAGAAATGTTTTGTGCAATGTCGGTTCCGGGCCGCAGTCAGGGTGCGGTCAGCCAATGGGTGTGAATCTGTGAGTGTGAGGAGCCGTGTGGCCGCTCTATGTCGCTGTTGTTCAACCTCCAGAGGGGCTGGCAGTAGCGCTGCGTGTATGTCTAGAATGTCGGATGCTGTGGTCGACATTGCTCCCATTACCATGATGGCAGCCTGGCGTTGAATGGAAACCAGTTGTTGTAGGATGGCCTGTCCTTTCTCGTCCTTCCAGGTCTTCCCCTGTTTCTTGGTGTGTGGCACCAGGGTGATATCAGCTGCATAGAGCATCCTCGGGAGGGCTTTGGCCTTGTAGAGCTGTCGGATATGTTGTGCTGCCATTCCGCTTTTGATTCGGGCTAATCGTCGGAATTGGGTGATCCAGTCCTGTCCTCACTTGACAGTTGAGGCCCGCTGCTCTTTCCACCGCAGTTGCTTGTCCATCAGGCTTCCTAGAAGTCTTGCATATGCTTCAGATTTGACCATAGTGGTTCCGATCTGTGCACCTGGTCCAGACAGCATCATCGTTTTTCCCTGTGCATGTGGGTCTGGCATTTGACGTCGGTTAAAATCCACCAGTTTGAACTTGTCAACTCCGAATTCGCAGTTGTGTTCCTCCGCCCACTTGAGTATTCCATCCTCTCTTGTCATCATCCCCCCGATTTCCTCATGTAACTCCTCAATATCGTGACCCCATTTCATTGCTGCGACATCATCCATAAAGCCAAAACCTTCCTCCTGCTTCTCCTTCCTGAACAGTTGTAATAGCCCTGCTGCGTAGAGGATGTAACCAATGGCTGAAAAGGGGTCCCCTTGGTCTTCTCCCGCTAGGAGGTTAAATGGTTGGGAGACATAGTCATCAAAGACCAATCACATGGTTCGGTCTTTATATTGGCGCTGCATCCACTGGGTTATCTCGGCTGGCACCCCTATGGCCTGTAGTTGGTGGTACAGCTTCTCCAGGTTAACGCTTGGAAAAGCCCCCTTCACATCCATATAGAGCACTGCCACTAACTATCCCTCCCTCCACAGCTCCTTGATTCGGTCGACCATCAGGTGTATTGAGTCAGTTGTGTTGCGACCGGGACGGGCACCAAATTGCATTGCCGGCAACAGTCCCAACAGTCCTGCTTGCTTCACAATTTTGTCTGCCATGCAGCTATTCAGTAGCCTCCCAATGGCCGTTTGACAGCACAATAGGGCGCCATGCCCCCGGTAGTCGGTAGTCCATACGGGCAGGTTTCTTCAGCACTATAGTTTCCGTGTTTGACCAGTCTGTGGGATAGATCTGCAGGGTGAAGGTTGCGCGGTATATTGGTCCGAGGTATGGGACAATAAGGTCAGCTGTTGCCTTGAAAAGGTCATTCAGGATGGTACCAGGCCGGGTCGCTTTGCCAGTTTTCATTTGTCGTATTGCATTGGTTATCAGTCGATCTGTCGGCGGTTCAAATTTCCAAGCTGGGGGTGGATAGGGGGAGCTGGTCGGTACATTAGCAGTTGTCGGTGGAGGTGGAAAGAAGGTGTCTCGGAATATATAGTCTTTCCCGACATTGTCGTTAATTGTCTGCCTCCCGACTGTCAAACCAGGGACTCTCGTTCTCCCACCATCTGTATGACCTTTCTCAACCAGTTTCCCAACATCCCACATGGATCCTGAATCAGCATATTCAAGGTATTCCGCCCATTTCTCCAACTTTGCTTTCCTCATTTCCGCACTGAATGTTTGACGGACCCTGCGATATTCCTCGTGTATCCCATTCTCCGGCTCGAAGCAGTTCTTGTATGATTGGGCTGATAGTGCATTGCGACGATGTCGGAGGGTATCAAGCTGCGAGTTCCACCATCTACGTTGGTGGGGGCTTGGCCGTGCTCATGGCACTTTCTCCTTCACTACCTTTCCCACCACCTGATCGAAAGCTGTTAGTGCCGCCCAAAACTGCGCCTCCGTCTCCAGTTCTCTCGGGTTGCCCAATATCTGTATTTCTTCACTCAGATTCTCCCGGAAATCCTCCCAGTCCACCTGCGCCCAGTTCCATCGCTCTCGCTTCTCCACCACCGTGTTCTGTAAGTCAAGTATTGTGACAATTGGAAAGTGGTCAGTTTTGACGGGTTGTCTCTCCGGAGTGGTTCTGCAAAATATGACACGATCAGTGAGCTCTTCAGAGCAAAAAACATTATCCACTCGAGTGTAATTCCCTGTAGAGAAGGAGCATAACGTAGGGAGGTCACTAGGAAGTACCATATTGAGTCCATGTTGCACCAGTGTCATTATGAGAGTTTCCGCTGCGGCGAGGTTCTGCGCTGTGAATAGGTGGTGGTTGCGAATCTCATCCCACATCGGATGATGTCTGTTGAAATCCCCTACCCACGTTGTGTGCAGAGGATGTTTGGGTATGATTCTCGCTGCCGGTATGCGGTACCACTGTTCTACTGCTCGGAGAGCTCTGTCGTGGTTGCAATTATTGTATATGTTGAAAATACGCAGCGTACCAAAAGGGCCTGTGATCTGTACTGCCGTTACGTCTCCGCTTTCGATGTCCAGTCTTACCCAGTCCTCTGTCGGGATACTAGAGTTGATGAAAATGAGAGACCGTGTCGGCATTTCCATGAAATTATCTAAGTGGCCTGTGGGGTAGATGGTGTGTAAGTGTGAAAGAGCTCTTGTTGCACCCTTCCAGTCAATATAAGGCTCCTGTACCGCAATAACATCTGCCTTCCCCTCGTCATTGCATAGAAAGTCATGCATGCAGTCGTCTGACTTGTTAGCATTCAGCTGCCAGACTTCCATCTGTCTCTTGGTTTGCATCGATGGGTGTGCACTCATTGGGATCCCATTGGTGCACTGCCCTGACTCTGTGGGAGTGGTGGTTCTCCCCATCCTCTGTTTCCTTGGGTGCCTGTCTGACCCGATTGTTGCGATGTAGGTGGGGGGTGTGATCGGGACAAAGAGAAGTAACCATCTATGCTTTGCTGTCTGGTCTGCCTTACTCGTGGCGCTGCGCTCCTCCCACGAGAGCTCTGGTGGTTGCCTCTCTGGCCTGGTACCCCCCCTGCCAATCGGCCTTTTCCTCCTCCCCGTTGGACCAACCTCCATCCATTATCACACTGTTCCCGCAGCTCACGCCTCCACGTTTCGTCGAAATTCTCCTTGAGAGGTTTGTCAGTTCGAACCCACGTTTCAGGCTCCTCAGTGACAAAAAACCGATAGATTCGTTCTGAATCTCGTTCACATCACTCCCGCAGCTTCCTCTGTAGTACTGTCCAGCTGCGACTTGCAGCTCCATGGCCTGGCCCTCTGCACAGAGCACAGAAAAGTTTGTCCTTTGGAGCAATACAGTCTCGTGTGGGGTGGTGTCCTCCACAGCGCCCACAGGTGTCTACAACTGCCTCGCATTCTTTTGCGATGTGCCCATAGTGTTGACATTTCATACATCGTACGGGGTCGGAAAGATTTTTACGCACCTCAAGGTATTTGCCTGCAATCAGAATACCTTCTCCGATGATTCTATTCGCTTCAGATCTTGACCGCATCGCGAAAATTGCATTCTCATCTATCGCGATCAGGACAAGATGTCTTGGAGCGAAATTCTCGGCCAGCCTTTGTTTGCCAAAACATCTATTTCAAAAAACACCATTAAAAAGCACTATCGGGAGGCAAAAGCACATGGCAATGACTGCTATTGGACTGCCAGGAAGGAGAAACCTGGTGGGAGACCACGGAAAATCAATACAGCTACTTTAGAAGAGGTTATGGACCAGTTTGACAGTGGGAAACTGTGTGATGAAGCACATGCGCAACGTTGCTACTTTCCTGATATTTCAGAGCGCACAGTCCGCCGAAACCTTCGTGAGGTTGGATATGAGGGTTTTGCCCAACCGAAAAAGCCTTTGTTGAAGCCAGAGCATGTTGCTGGTCGTTGTCTGTGGTGGAATAATCACGTTGCTTGGGAATCACTCGAGATTTTCAACCAAAATACAGTCATCTTCTCAGATGAGAAGAAGTTCAAACTCGAGCACTCAGATGGGAGGCAATATTGTCGAAGAAAGAGAGGAGAAGGCCGGTTAGACGAGCACTGTGTTCAGAAACGAACTGCACATGGGGCTGGAAAGGGAAAAGACAAGGGTAGTGTGCTTGTTTGGGCTTGTATCGGACCTTGGGGCACTGGTCCTATTGTACGGCTGACAGGACTGGTGAATTCGGACCAGTATATTGCAGTTCTTGAGGCCAACTTGCTTCCTTTCCTTGCCAAACTTCCACCTCGTCACCCAGATAATTTCTTCTTCCAGCAAGACAATGACAGTAAACACAAGTCAAAAAAGACCATGAAATGGTTCAACGAACACTTTACTACCATTCTTCCTTGGCCCGCCAACTCTCCTGACCTCTCCCCCATCGAGAATGCTTGGCATGAAGTCCAGCGCCGTGTCCGCCTACAAAACCCAAATCTTCTCAATTCTGATCAGTATTTCGATGCTATCAAGGCTGAATGGGGGTCTGAGGACTTTCAGGTGTATGCTCGGCACTTGTATCAGTCATTCCCTCGCCGCCTGGTTGCTCTGCGCCAGAATGACTTCAGGTGGATTGGTTATTGACAGAAAGTGGAAATTCTTGTTCTGTGCGGCTTTTCCTGGAATTTCTTGGTGATAATCATGTATTATATGTAGATAGGATTGTTTTACAAAGGAATTATACAGAAAGACAGTAAATCGCGCCCACTGTGCCTGCCAGCGAAGCGGACAAGAAGGAACAAAGTGGTCGAAAGGCCGTGAGAAAGGTTTTTCCAAGAATGGGGGGTCCATCAGTTTTGGCCGCCAGTGTACCCTAATCCTTGGTTTCTATTTCGGCCCTATTGTTTGGTGTGAATGTTTGTTTGTTAACTTATCCTTTGTCATAACTTGCTGCACCTTCCAAATGTCTACCTGAAGTCTAGCTAGAGTAACAGCTACCAATCAGCTCAAAAATCCAATTGGCTGACTTTTGCATGTGAAGGGTCTCTTTCCTTCTCTTTCTGGGGTTGGTTATAAGGAATATAAAGATCCAAGTGCACTATTTGTATAACCTAATGGAGTCAAATTGGTTTGGCGTGTCCAAACTCTGTCCATTCTATCAGTATGATCCGACTCCTTTGATGTGTGCACCAACTACTACTACCAGTAGACCACCAATACTTGATGGGATGATCCGCCAGACAGTACCCTTCTGATTCCATGCTGGAGGTGTGTGTGCAGAGCGAGCCATGGAGCCTAATCCTTCTCATTCAGAGATGAACCTCTGTTAGCACTATCCATGTCCTTTTTTTTCTTTCTCCGGCATTCAAGAGTCAGACGTTCTGTTGTACCTTTATGTCGTTATGTTGGCAGTGAATTCTTTGAACCATCGCCTGACTTGGGAATTCCTTCTAAATTTCCCATCATAACCCACTTTTTATCAATATCATTGACTCTTACTGTAACTTTTATTTGATTTCTTCTGACTCCACAATGTTTTTCTGCACATAGAACAATGTAGCCAACCTGTGATCCCTCTTTACTACCACCATCATTGTTACTGCCATCTACTACCACATAACATATTCTGCTCTATTGTCATATATCTACTCTGTCATCAATGTTTATATTAACTGTTTGTGAGGCTCATTCACTTGGCAGGGGGCTATTTGATAGTTTATTGGATGGTTCAGATGGGGCGCAGTAGATGTGTTTTTTCATTTATTTTCTAGGTATGTACATACTGGGGCTGCATCAGCTGACTCGAAGAAGCATTAATATTATCTTGGAATACCACAGTGTCGATACATTTTCCCCTTCCACTCATGTTTTGTTTTTTTAATACCTACTACCTCATGAATTTTTTACATGTCTTGCTACAATTGATCCTGCATCCATTGTTGTCATCAGACTTCCTTCTGCAGCTCTCATTGCAAAGCTGGAAATGGATGAGAAGAAATGCTTTGCTGCACAGGTCAAGAGGCTTGGTCCTGAGGATATCAAAGCTGCTGCAAAAGAACTCGAGGAAGCCAAGGTTGAACATGACAAGCCCATTCCCACAACAGTTCTTACACAATGCCAGATTCTCAGTGTGAAGAGCTTTTCTTGAATACCTCAATAGAAAGGGAGGGGCCTATCTGCTCTATCAAACCCCTCAAGTTCAGATCTAGCCAAAATCATAGCCTCTGACTGGGCTGAGCTGCCTATTTTTGTGCAATATGATCATGTAGAGGTGAATACCTTTTGCCAAATTTCATCATACTTCATACTGACCAACATTAAGTCTGACTTCATTAGCATTACCGCCTTTTTCTCATTAGAGAAATTACCTCAGCAGTTAGGCTTTATTCTACAGCTTCTTCTCATGATATTCACAGGCACATATCCACATACCTCTCTGCCTTCTTTGCCTTCCCAGTGAAGCATCGAGCTGGTGAGCGGCTTAGTCACAAAGAAGTCATTAACAAGCTTGATGATGAAAGTGTATCTTATGAGGTTGGACTGGACATTTGTTAAGATCATGTATACCGGAACACTGTGGCAAGAGCTGTTCGGTATCTAAGGGCGGAAGCTGTAGTGGGACAGTAGTGAAGTTATTAACAACACCGCTGTTACGCCACGAGTAGAGTCAGAGGTGAGAGGTCGAGAAGCAGCCAGGCCAAGTTCGGCGGTGACGCCAATGACGAGGAGCAAACCAGAGAACTTAGAAGTTCTGAGGTCGAGACAGAAATGCTCAAGGTAGAAGCCTTAAGACTTCGGAAGACAGAGAGAGTAACCAAGCGTGATCTCGGTTGATCTAAGTGGATAATTAAACTGAAGAACTACAGTATAGTACAGGAGTATTGTCAAGTCCATGCCTCGGCGCCTCGCTCCGCTGTTCAGTATCCCGAGATTCACCCTTTATTGTAATCTTCTCCTTATTGTTCTTTCTCGCTACACATACCCATTCCTTCTAGTCTTCCTTTATTGTC
>MU795821.1:0-10185 GCA_027886305.1 Lentinula aff. lateritia
GCATTTCTGTTGCCATCTCTTCTTGTCATCGTCTTTCCCTTTCAGAGGTGGCGGTATGAGGCAAAGTCGGTTTCCAAAGTCTGATTTGACTCTCCGCCATGGCGGTGTTGTAAATGGGAGAATGCGTTCAGTTGAAGAACTCGTAAGTTGCGCTATATTCTGTAGTTGCGTTGTGCGTTTTGTGTCTTTCTTTCCCTTCCGATTCAACTTGTAATGTATTGCAGGGGGGTGTGATGGTGGGTGACCTGCTCTCCAGGTGTCATCAAGGCGTTGGATGATTGGGTTGGATGTACTTAGCTTGTTGAATCTCAATGCACAGTTCCGATTCAGGCGGTTGAGCTCTACCCGGATTGGTGTGTCATCATCATTATTGGTACTATACAGTAATCTCGTACAGTATTCTCAAAAACCTAGAGACCGTTCTGTTTCTCCCAGGCAACGTGTACATCAACGGTGGCAAGCACGGTCTCCTCCCAAGGTATATAGTTCTTTAATCCCAGGACCTCTGCTGCGAAACTTGTATCGAGTGGAGCATCAGTCAGCCTCGGAGGGACAATATCCTGCGTTGGAAGTCGATTTGCAAGTTCAGGCCTCTCTCGACGTATCAAGTCCGCTACATCTTTCCAGTTGAACGTCGTATTCATGATAATAAACCTTTTGTCACGCCCGGGAACTGACAGAGCAGAAAGAGCAGCGACATGGGCCCAGGCAACGTCGCGTACGTCGGCTAAATGCCCAAGGGGATAACTGGGGTAGGCTTCGGTACCTGTGGTGAGGATCTTGCAGAGGTTGTAGTTGGTTCCAATGCTAGTTGGGGAATCTGTGACAGGGAAATTGGGAACGAGAGGTCCAAAAACGGCTGGCGGGAGCACTGTATGACCCGGGTCAAACGAGGTGATGATTGTAAAGCGACATGGGACGTACTCACATATTGTAAAATCAACGTCAGGATATTCCTTTGCAAGCTCCCAGACTTTTTTATCCGCCAACGTCTTTGACTGTTGGTATATACTCATTGGAGTCTGATCACGATCAAGAGTTTCTAGTGTTACAGGGTGAAAGAATCTCTCTGTAACCAATTCTTGGCCAAACGCTGTCTGTAATTGTGCTAATGGTCCGTCAGAACATGAGAGAAGTAATGTATATACGAGTGCATACAGTCGAAGAGACTCGCAAAAGTCCCGGTGATAATGATCTTCTTAATTCCTGCGTCAATGGATTGGCGTACAATGTGAAGGGTACCATCATACGCGGCCTGTAACACAATATTCGTCACCAGAAAAATCGAATAACTGAAAATCCAAACGCGCCTCAAATATCTGATCGCTTGGAGAACCCTTGCTGAATAACTCTGCTGCCATGTGGATGACTACGTCAACACCCTTCAAATACTTGGTGTAGTCGGAAGTGAGAGTAGGTACTTCGACAGCTTCGAGGTTAGAGGCATCAGGAAAGATCCTTTGTAGTTTGGCAGCAGACCGAGCGGCGGCACGGACACGATAACCTTTATCCAAAAGTTGCGCGACGACATGTGAGCCGATGAAGCCTGTTCCACCAGTTACCTGAATACATAAAAGTTAGTTAACATGTCAAGCTGCAGTATTAAGCGATGTACGAAGACCAACTGGTTCATGATTCGTTCTTGTTGGACTGTCACCGTGCACCAAATATTTTCATTTATCGCATTCGTCCTGTTGTGACCAGCTGACTGAGAGATTTGTAAGGCATTCTCTTTGCTGTCGAATTCACCTTGCTTATTGCTGGTCCCTGAGAAACAACTCTGCCCAGACTTTACATAATCGCAATACTGCGCGCTTAATATACTGTTTGACGCGCGCGCGCCCGCCAGGCGCATTTCCGCCCAATCTGGACTTGTGTGCGCCGTTTGAGATTAAGTTTGAGATTCTCTTCTGTTTTATCGAATGCAACTCCTGATACTCTTCTTCACTCTGTGGGTTGCAATGGTTCTTGGACCTTTTTAGACTCGATTTCTGCATGCCTGGCAAACAAGATCGAAGCCCTGTAAGTATTTAAAGCTGCCATTCTTTTTTTCGCCAATGCCCCACCTGCTCCTACTTCGTTAGCCTTTCCCTTGTTGCCATCTGTCCCAGCATGTCGACCTTCATTCAGCAGCCTTTCCACCTTGTACACCACCCTGGCTGCATCCCTACCTTTGACCATGGACTTCAACAGACAGTCTATGTCAATATGTAAGGAGATCACTTGCCACCCCACTGACTGAGTCGCTTACCTGTTTCTGTCACTGCAGACCAACTGACCAATTTGGTGAGCGTGTTTCCATTGAACACATTTGGCGCCTTTGTCGCCTTGGAGGAATCCACTGGGAGTACTACTGTAACTGCACTCCACCCCAAAACTCTCCGGGAGTGCCAGCCAGATGTTACGATGTCAAGAAGCCATCATCGCCTTATTTTGGATGCACTTACTTAGGCTGTGGGAAGACTAAAAAAAGGTGTCAATGGAAAGGTATGAACGCACCCCCAAAATGCTGCTGTATCTCTAACTACCTTCAAAGTGCGCCTTGACCAGATCTTCACAGCAGCCAAGGCTCGTCGTCGCATTTCCCCCACCCCTCCGGCCTCACCCACCGAGTCTGAGTTTCCAGACTCGGAGCAATTCGACAATTCTTTCAACAACAGCTTCACTCAGGCATTGGCAGAACTCGAAATTAAAGGCAGCCAGGCAAGTATACAACCTTGTTCCTCGGTTGAACAGCCTATCCTTCAAGGCGACAATGCATTTGGCAAGCTCCTGGGCAATGTCCCTCTCAGCGAGGAAGAATGTAAGCCATTTGTTTGTTCCCATTGGTCTCAGCCTCAAAATTGACTGCTATCTAGTTGCCTTTCTTCAAACAGATGATACCAGTGCGCAGAAAGTTGCCGGGAATGTTGTGGGTGATGGAACTCTCAGTGAAGAAATTGCAGAAGCCATACGAGAGCTTGCTATTGGCAATAGCGAGGGCAATGTGACTCTCAGTACAGAACTCGAGCAGGGGCTACGCAATCTTACTCTCAGTGACAACGAGGGTATGTTCCCTGTCTGCTCATCCCTCTTTTGAAATACCCCACCAACTCATCGCCCTTAGTTGCAACTTTATATGCAGGCCTAGATAATATGCACATGATTTGGAATGAAGCGGAAGGGGTGTGGCAACTCCCCATAGTAGCTTACCAAGGTACAAACTGACTTATCCATTCAGAACAATTGAGTACTCATCACACCTTTGACACCAGAACTTGTTGCAGCATTTGCTGGACAGGATGATGTCTATGTAGCCCCTGACGGTACTGTGCACTTCATCCCAGATTACGCCCCCAAAAGTAAGTTGATAGTTTGGCTTGATTCTGCATTGTCCTGAAGCTGCTTACCAGACACTCTAAGCGATGGAATCACTGGTGACAATGAGTATAGTGGGGATGAACTTGGAGGTAAACACTTCATCTCCTTGGACTGAGGCTTGTATACGGTGACTGACTTAGTGATCCACCTCCCAGATCTCACCCTTGTTGACACTTCAATGAATGTGGGCTCTGATGAGTTTAAGCTGACCCCCAGGCCTTTCAATGCAGACGATATGGATGTTGACCTTGCGGTTGAACTGCCTTCAAAATACCCATACCTAGATTTAACAGTCGAGGAAAGCTTGTCTCCTGCAGCTCAGCCTGAAGGTAGGTCTTGTTTTTAGTTAATTTGTTGTTGTTCGGTTTTTAATGCACCTTACTTTTCAGTACGGCAATGTGGGTACATCGACCTTACTGCAGGGGAATTCTTTGACTGGGGCAAGCAAAAATGTGCGTGCAAAGGCTTGAATGGAAAAGTTTTGGAACTAACTTTAGGAATGGTTTTATTGTTAGTTGTCAGTCCCCCCGAGGGCCACAAGATGTATGTGGACCTCACCCTCGGTGGTTCCCCGCCCCACGGTGTGTTCACCATCTCAAAAGGCTATTCCGTGACTGACTTACTTTGATTCACAGAGAGAAGAATGCCAGGCTCAGGAACTTTTGAGGATCCTTTTGACTTAACCATTTAGCTATGCTACATACAATTGTACCGAAATGTGCTGTTTTTTAATTAAACTACGTGCTATACTGTTACACCGCCCTTGCAGTTGTACTCGGATCTGAATAAGTTGAGCCCCGTATTGCTTGAGTGCGGATTGAGACAAAGGCTTTGAATTGAACAATCTACGGCTTATGCGAAGTCTGGGGGGCTGGAGTACTCGGAGTTGAATGCGCCGCTGAAGCATAGAGAACAAACAGAGAGTGAGGGCGCGTCGAATTCCACGATAACGGCGTATGTGCAGTCTGGGGGGCTGGGGTACTTTGTGAATTGGACGCGGTGTTCAAGGGTATAGAACGAACAGAGAACGAGGGTGCATTGAATTCCGCGATAACGGTGTATGCAGAGTCTGGGGGGCTGGGGTACTTTGTGAGTTGGACGCGGTATTGAAGCGTATAGAACAAACTGAGAATGAGCACAGCACATTGAATTCCGCAATAATTTCGATCACGTGATGCAAATAAGTGCGTAATTTTTGTTTAAACACCTCTTGCTTTGCTACTCTACACAATATCCAGCTCTACCTAGCAAGGCTTCTGCTGCCAACAACACTTGTACGACTATCCTTGGCCCCATTCTTGAAAATCCACCACCCAGGACCCCTTGTGAAAGGCTGAAAGCTGCAGGATCAATGATTCTACCCCAAGGATCTAACTGCAGTGGCCACTCTGACACAAGGGGCTCACACCCACCCTCTCCCATCAACTGTTGTTCAATCCTTTCCTCTTTCACTAACTTGTTTTCAGTGTCGATTAGGCGCGTTATCGCACCTTGATTTCACGTCGGGTACACCTTTGGAAGCGATGTTAATAGAGGTACTATGGGGTACTACCTACAGTCTCAGGCTTCTGAGGTGGGTGGCATAAGTATCTGACCTGACTGAACACTAATAGCTTGCTGGTTGTAGCCTGGAGTGATGCCTTGGATCCCAAAAGCTCCCTTTGACTTCCTGGCCTTGTTAAAATGGTCAACCGCCAGTGCGGCGGCGGCTTTCGAAAGCAGAGAGGAGGAAAGTGATTTTGCACCTGAGGAAGCCTCCAACGCTGCTCCCACAACTTCAGAATGGGTCCCTTTTCCAGGGGAACCCCCCAGCACCTCTGCCTCAAACCCCTCCACCTCTAGTGCCCCCGTCTCTGATGCCTCCAGCTCTGGCGCCTTTAACCCCCCCACCTGCGACGCCTCTGCCGCTAACTCCCCTGCCCCCAACACCTCTGCCTCGAATTTCCCCGCCTC
Organism: Lentinula aff. lateritia; assembly: GCA_027886305.1. Lineage (NCBI taxonomy): Eukaryota > Fungi > Basidiomycota > Agaricomycetes > Agaricales > Omphalotaceae > Lentinula > Lentinula aff. lateritia. Next base: position 5,314 of record MU795821.1, read on the forward strand.
TAACGCTGCCCCAGCCCCCAAGTCAAGAGCAGGAGCGGCTCCGGTTGAATGCCATTCAAACGGGGTTGGAAAAGGCTCGAAGCAGCTGCTAGAAGCTTCATCTAGTGCCGCAGCGCCCTCCTCCCCGCCTTCCACTCGCAAACGAAAGCAGAAAGCGAACTCAAAGCGGTCGCAGGCCCGAAAGCAAGAAAAGCAGGCAGAGAGGCAGAGCGGCCCCTTGAGTGGCGCCCTCTCCCAGGTCTTAGCTCACGGGCTTGCAGTTGAAGTCAACCTCAATGCCTCTGAGTTTGACGCTGCCTGGGGAGCTCATACAGGAAAACCCGGAACCAAAGCGAAACTCGGTTCAGAAGCAGAGAGGAGGAAGCACTATAAGCTCGAGGAGCTTCTTGTACGCGGCTTTGAGCACATAGAATGGGATGGAAGGTGAGAGAACGGGGGTTTTTTGCTCTTTATTGCCGTTAAGTGTGTTTTAGGGTCCCAATCCCGATTGTGGATAGCTCAGGTCGAATCATTGCAGTTCTTGCTGGCCAACCAGGGTCCGACTACACTGAGGATTTATTGGAGGCTTTCCGGCTTTTCTCTGACGCCGGTAAGGAAGCTCAGCTTGGGGCCGCTGATCCTAAAGGACCTCATAAGCGCGGTGAGTTCCCTGCCTTTAACCGAGGCGTTACAATGGGCATGGGGAGTCGGACACCTGTGGCAATCAATACGGGTTACATGACTGGAATATTGAACTACTTAGTTGGCGAAAAGGCTGTTCACCGGATGGCAGCCTACCAAAATGGTAGGTTTTCCTTATCAGCTGCCCTTTCCACCTAACACCTGCTGGCGTTTATAGCAGCGTTCTTACTTTGGGCACCATGCATACACGCAGAATACAAGACTGTGCACAATACCCTAAGGAACCAGCTACCACACCTACCGGTAAACTTTCCAGGTGTTAGCGAGTTCTGTGCTACTGCATTCAACCTCGGAGGCAATGTGTGGACCTTCAAACATCGCGATTTCCGGAACTGGCCATTTGGCTGGTGCGCAATTACTGCACTTGGGGAGTTTGATCCCAGCTGGAGTGCACAACTTGTGCTATGGGAGTTGAAACTTGCCATCAACTTTCCTCCCAGAGCTACCATACTTATTCCCTCTGCTGTCATCACTCATTCAAACACCCCAGTTGCTGAAGGAGACTCTCGTATGTCCTTTACACAGTACAGTGCTGGTCCAATCTTCCGTTGGGTTAAGAACAGTTGTAGAACAGAAAAGGAAATGCAAGAAGATGACCCAAAAGGCTGGGCAGAGATGGAAGCTGGTAAAGATAGTTTTTACATCCAATGTCTCGAAAACTTTTCTACAATAGATGAGCTCTTAGCCTTAATCAAATGATATTTTGTGCAACTTGTGATTGTTAGACATTTATTTACATTGTACTATTTGAAACCTTCCGTTTCTGCATAGCCTCTGGAGATGGTGCTTGGAGAAGTTTGTATTTGCGTTTGAGCCTCCCCAGAGATGTGTGTTCCTTCAATACTGACTGACCTGAAACCGGGAGTAGATTGGCTGAGGGAGGTACAACAGACGAGGTTCCATTTCGGAGAAGAGAGAACTGGCTGGCAAGGTTCTCAATAACTACCTGAAGTTCTGACAGCTCAGGGGAAGTAGGCCAAGCATCGAGGTCTAAAAGGGTATTTTGTACCCCGTATAGACAAGGCAATAGAAACTTAGCTTCATGAGCTAAGCGATCCATTATTTGCGCTGTTATTCCAGCTTGCTACAATTTTTGAGAGCCTTGGTTAGTTTGCTTTTAAGGCAAGCCAAAATCACGTACAGGAAAAACCGAAGTTATCTCTACACTGTCATCAGAATCTTCCGAGGACACTGAGCAGCCGTCGGCGTTGGCTTCCCCCATATTCTCCGGCAGCTCCTCATCGAAAACACCTCCTAGTACTGTAGTATCCCCGCCAAAAGCTTGCAGTATAGTCCAATCCACGTCAAACTGAGCTTCTGTACGCTCGGACTCCGGGACTTCCAACAGAACCTCAGTAGAAGACAAGGGAACTTTTGTTGCCAATTGCTGGATGTTACGTGCCATCTCTAATGTTGGCAGATAACAAAAAGGCTTTGGTACTAGACCCTGCACCGCCCACAAGTCAACGACAAGTCGCAGTGCACAAAGGTGCTTGCAGGCTTTACCATTTTTGTAAAAGTCCCCACACAAACAAGAGCCAATGCCAGTTGTACTTATTGACACATCGTAAGGAGTTGGCCCAGAAGTTGGGTTGCATTGAGCTGTATATGCTATGCCACTCAATGAGTCCTGCCTTCTGATAGCACCAAGTCTCTGTAAATGGAGGAGCTCTAATGCACGTTTCTGCTGTTCCTCATCTAGAGGCCACCAACATATACAGCATAATAGACGTGCAGACTCATTTTGTTCTGCATGGAATCTCCACTGCACAAGTAGGAGGTCTTGACCACCGGCACTCAAATGAAATCGAGATACGAGCCAGCTCCGGTACTCCCTTTGGGCGTTACGGCGGTGGTAAATTTGAGGAAGAATTTGAGTGATTAGGAGGAGGATGAGGGCATCAAAGCATAGCCTATGGCCAGAACGTAAGTACCTTGGAAGATATTTCTGTTTGAGCACAGCATTGAAAGACTCTAAGTGGTTGGTAGTAGGTATGATCCCCTCTATAGGTATCCCAATACGTGCCGCGGCAGCCAAGCGTCCACACTCTGACCAACTCTCCCAAAGGGGACGGCTCATCCAGTAGTTCTGGAGGTACCTGATATGCTCAAGACCTGCTTCACAAACATGTTTAGCTTCTGGGTTGACAGTCAGGTTATCAAAGAGATTCTGGTGTTTTGTAAGAAGGTTGGTAGCTACAGAATAGTCAATGGTTGCAATAAGGCTATAGGTGGTAAGTGAGTTGTGAGTAGCTGAAATTTGAAGACGTAGTCTGACTTACTCAACCTCCAGCTTCTGCAATAAATCGCGGGCATAATTCTTCCAAAATTCGGAAGCCTTGCAGCGTAGAACCTTTTTGCGATGGTTAGGCCAGCACTGTCAAAGGTGGAACTTGCATATGAGCAAGACTATCTGTGGCCAGATACGAACAAGTGCCCCATGTTCCTTTGTATCTGTATCGGTAATTGCGGAATACAGTTCAAATGAGCCAAATTTGGTGTCTAGTCTTCATTTCCAGGTGCGAATCAGTTTCTCGAGGATAGCTGTATTGTATGACACATGGGTTGCTTTGGCACCAATCTCTGCAGAGAATAGAAAGAGCGCAATAGGAAACCCCTTATTGTCTTCATCCACAGAAAGGGCAATGAATAACAGAAGCCGAGAGCTGCAAACACCAAATGTACCATCGAGAACAAGCTGAGAATGATGAGCATACTTATGGGCACACTTATCCATCTCCAGAGTGGAGATACAAATCTCAAACCGGTCTCCAGCTTCAGCACAGGCAGAATAGTGAAAGACAGCCTCCGCTATTTCTGGTTTGAAGTTCTGACTTTCTACATTCAACCAATCGTCTACATTGTATTGTGGCTCAACTTTGGGGTTGTAGCCGAGTTCTTTGCTGGCTTTGCGGTAGAGCGAAGTGTGATTAGTTGGCAGGAATAAATACCGAATATTTGCAGTTTTGGGATCAAAGGATTTGAGGTCCCGGTATGCTTTGGTCTCGATCATCTTCCGGTTCATTTCCTAAATAGCAGTCAAGCTACGTAGATTTGCGTCAAAATTATATAGCGGAAGGGAGTATAACAATAGTCTACCTGGCCCCATTTCAGAGCTGTTCAAGGGCTACTTCATAGACGTGGTCATGGAGTGGAATTGGGGGAAGTCGCTCCAATACGGCTACCTGGCAGTGAGCATTGTGTTTGTTAATTCCAGCAATTCTAGAGATTGCTCCATCACTAAGTCTCTCTGTAATTTCAATATGCGCAGGGCACGCGGTGAAAGGATAGGGAACCCGCCATTCCCAGTCCTCTTTTTTGCGGTTTACTCCCTTGTTAGCTTCCTGTTGCTGGCGAGCTTGAACGTGATACCCACAAGAGCTTTATTGCAGCAACATATAAATAAATTAGACCAGATGGTAGGTAGTTCGGAATAGTTACCATTGAAATAAGGTCTGTCGCCGCTCCTGTTTCTGACCCCCACCTGAATGAATGTTGTGCAGTCCATCAATTGTCCAGATTACTGCGGCATTTTTGATCAAGATTGAGTTCCTGCAATTTAGCCCCTACATGTTGTTGTTGTTGCAAGTCATTCATCTGATAGCGGAACTCAATGTTCTGGGAGGTGTTGTAGAGCTCTTTGATTGCAAGTTTCTGGTTCTCATCGAGGAGGAGTTTCTTCAGATTCACCTAAAATAACTTAGTGAATTGGGCGCTATGGGTAGGTTATAATTTCAATACTTGAGCCTTATGCACGGGAGCTAGGGATGGAAGTGCTTGTCCTGCATGGACCCACCCTGCGCCTCCACTTGGCGGAACACCCCGTGCAATGTTGGGCTGTATTCCAAGTATGAGAAAAAAAAGAATCAGTCCCTGATGTACTTACTGCTGGTTCCGATTGAGCTCCCTCCTCAAAAACCTTTAGGCAAGGCAAACCCCTGACTTGTTGCATTTCGACACCAGCCTGCACCTTACAGGTTGTAGACAGTACTTGAAATTGAAAACAGCAAGGACTTCTGCTTTCCTATATCCTCAAGATCACAGACCACCTGAGCAAGCATATGCATTGGAAAACCCCCGGTAACGAGCTTGCCTCGTTTTTGTGCGAAAGAGAAAGGAAGGAATCTAATGGACACTCCAACCAACCAATCTAATACACAATATGCGAGTTCACTGCTATCAAATTTATTT
>MU795822.1:0-10180 GCA_027886305.1 Lentinula aff. lateritia
CCTGTCACATAAGTTTCTCATTTGATGTCCAATAAGGTCAATATCTTATCAGTCTGCCACATTTCGGCAGTTTCCAATAAGTTTAGGCTAAGCCATGTGAACTTATCAGAATTTGCACACAGTGTTATGCGTTACATTCCAAAACTTTTACCCGCAGGATCAATTGCCCATAATCAAACACTGTTTAATAGAACTGCATGCCTGTGTACTTTGAACTATCTTTTAGATGACACTGAATGGAACCGCATCCGCATTTCAAACAACGACAGCTCTTATTTTGATATCTGGTTTCCAGAAACATCACAATTTAGCGTCGCGTCAGCATGGCAGCTTCTTGACATACTGTGCGCAGAGGGCAGGAAATATCCTTCTTGGGTGTCACTATTGAAGTTGATTTTGAAAGAGGCGGTGGGCAAATGGTATTTGAACGAGGAACGAGAGAGTACTGGTAACAGTGAGAATGGACCAGACATCCGGGAGTCCATTCGTACTGCAATAGAGACACTTCTTAATGAAATCGATAAACGGGTAGAGGCAAATTGAATCTCTTGGCACTCTGAGTAGTATTTCAATGATTATACTTGTGATTTATCTGTGCTTACATAGACTTACATTGGTCGACGAGGTCAAGGTCCAGCTCAAAACGAGATATCGGACACTGATGTTGAGACTTCAAGGATGCCATTAAACTGACGTGTGGCAGTCTGTTTCTATCTGTATCAACCATGTCCTACTTCGTACGAGCTCTTCAGAATTCAAAATCCATTTCTGTCTTCGCCCATCAGTGCTGCACTTGAGCGTCGCAGCATTCTCCTACGGTGGCTTGCTTTCTGCGTAGCAGGAGAAGGTGCGCCTGACTCGCCAGTAGCTGCAGTTGACGGTTTTTTCGACGACGACGACGACGCAGCATTACTACTATCCGAGGCACCGTCAGGACTGCTGTTTCCGCTGCTGGATTCATCGACACTTGAACCCATTTCAGAACTATTATCTTTAACAGCAGTACCTTCTGAGCCAGTGTCAGTGTCAGACCCATCGTCAGAAATAGTAGAGTTGTTGCTGGGAATAGAGGTTTCACTGCTGGTGGAATTGTTGGCGCTGCCGCTGTCGTTGTCGCCTGGGCTAGTCGCATCACTCAGAGTGCTGTTAGAATCGTTGTCATTTCCGAAAGAATTTTCGTCGTTGATACTGGGTTGGTCCGAGGTGCCATCCGAAGTCCCGTTCCCTGAACTCGGATTGTCCAAATTTTGGTTTGGACTTGGACTGTCCGGAGGCACCCCTTGACTCGAAGAATCTGGAGGAACACCTTCGCTCGAACCGTTGTCTGGAGACCCCTCTGGACTGGAGCCGTCAGGTAACCCAGTCTCCTCAGGGTTCGAAGCCCCATCTGTGGCGGTCGGATAAGCATACGAATCAATTGTTTGCCACTGGCCATTGATAAACTCAGTTAGAATCTCCTTCACAGCCGTCAACACATGATGGTGTTTATCAGTGGTAACAGGTAGTGAATCCGGATCCGTAGTCGGGTCAGAGTCGGGGGCGGGGGTAATGGTAGATTCAGTGTTCGTGGTAGGAGTTCCAGTCTAAAATTCGGGATTAAAAAGTCAGGATAATTACTCAAGTTTCTTTTCTCAAAATTCAGCGTACCTCTTCACCGGCTTTGGTGCTGGTAGTAGGCGTGTGCTTCGACTCAGACTCACTGCCTGTGGGCTTTACGGAAGTTGTGACTTTCGGCTCCTTAGAGGAAGTGGATGTGTGGGGTGTTTCTGTTTCTGTCCCAGAATGACTGGTTGGTTTCGCGGAGGAAGTTTCCGATTCCGACTTCGACGTTTCTGATTCGGTCCCAGAATGACTGGTGGGTTTCGCGGAGGAGGATTCCGGTTCTCTGGATGAACTGGGCTCGGGACTCTTTGACTTAGGCTCTGACTTCGATGTTTCCGATATCGGTTCCTTGGAAGCAGGAGAAGTAGTCGGTACTGGAGTTTCCTTCGTCGGAGGGGTCTTTTCCGGTGTATGAGGTGGTGGTGGTGGTTCCTTCGTCGGGGGGGCCTTCACTGGCGGGGGAGGTGGTGGTGGTGGAGGAGGTGGTGGTTCCTTCGTCGGGGGGGCCTTCACTGGCGGGGGAGGTGGTGGTGGCGGAGGGTTTTCAGTTTTAGGTGGAGTTTCCGGAGTGCCGATTTTTGGAAATTTGACCCTCCTAACTAGACCACCATCTCGCTTATTCACCTCTCCTAAAGGTGCAGCGATCGAAATGGCGGCGAGCACTAGAACAACGAGAAATGAAGGACGCATGTCTGAGAGATATTAGGAGCAAGGTTAGTCAAGCTACACAAAGAAAGTGAGTACTATCGGTCCAGCCGATAGAGTCGATTGCACCGGGCTTGGAGTACTTGGAAATTCACGCTGCCCTTTTTAAACCGCAGCAGTCGTATATTTGGGATAGCATAAGAGGATGGGGCTACCGTCAAGGTATGCTGTCCAGTGTTAGTTTCATGCATGTCCGAAGATTCGAAGTACATGGACATCAGATATTCAAGATCTGTAGTGGCTAAGCAAAACGGGACTAGAAACTACGCGCCGGTTTCTGTTCCTTAGAAGTTTGAATCACTTTATATGTTCATCCTGTGGCCTTTCAGCAACAGTTTCTGAGTGATATCGATTACTGAATCCTGAATATTGAAACTATCGCTCCATCATATTCGTTCTTCACGATAGGTATCGCATTTATGAGATACCCGGAACAGCACCAGTGAGCGGCATGTTTCTATGTGCCCGGCATATCTGCTACGGTTGTTGGCTGTTCCCGTCAGCAACGGACATCGATCACAGAATTGTTGAGTGATCGCTGCAAAAGTCTTTGCTGGGCGTAGAACGGGAAGCGAGACGAGATTTAGAATTGACATGCAACGTTTGATAGTACTGTGCCAGTAATCAAAACGAACGGCCCGGGGGCCCGGGCATGCATAGAGCAATGGTCGTCACGGTGGCCTGTCAAAAAAACAACGAGACTTGAGCTTGTACCACAGCATTCTCATCACGAATCCAGCTCCAAGCAAACCAGTATACCGAACATAGTATGAGAATTTTAAACAGGCTTAGGCACAAGGGAACCTCGGTACAGTTTCAAGAGTAAACCTATATAATTGGGCGCCGCCAAGTCAGGACTTTGGGTGATACAAACATGAAAAACAAGGTACATAGAGCCAAGCAGATTCAGTTCGATTTTCTTAATGGAACTAACTTAGCAAAATCGGAACTTGATTACTACTGCTAGCGATACTTTCATTGTTTATTCAAATTTTTACCAAACTAAACCTGTTCACAGTTTAGGCTTTCCAAACTTGAAGTCACCAGGACGTGCTGGTAAAAATGACGATCCAGGTCTCTTCAAGAAATCCTATAGCAATGACCCAGTTCCTCAGCATTGTATCCAATACTCACAGATTACGATGGTACTCACCTTGGTTTGAAGCATGATGGCGTTCCACCAGGTAGTAAACTGAAGGCTTTCCGCAACTCTATCGAGGATGTTTCTGGTTATTACACTAAAACCCTCAAACTCGAGATGTCACTCACGAATGATCCCTTCCATGGCTGAGAAGCCTCTTCGTCCCAGTAACGGCTATCGGGCTTTTCGTTGCAATGACCTTGGCTAGTTCCAACGCAGATGCAATCACTTCCTCCCTTCCTCCCTCGACAACCTTGGAAACGAGACCCATTTGCTCCGCCCTGGAAGCTGAAAACCATTCGGCAGTGTACGCCATTTCACGAACGAAGCTTAAGTTCCCCATAACTTTCGGGAGGTAGGCAAGTGTTCCCATATCTGCCGCCATACCGATGTCCACTTGCTATACAAGAGGATGATACGATTGCATTCTTTTTATTCGAGGAGACAGACCTTGAGTGTGAACCGCGAGTCCGACGCGGCATACCTGATATCACATGCAGAGACAATATCCACCCCCAATCCTATATTTATCCCGTGAATTGCGGCGATGACGGGGAAAGTGCATCTCTCTGGTGCCATTATAGCCTCTTGGATCGTCTCTATTTGCTTTTGGAAAGTCATCGAGATGCGGGCAGCGTCACTAGCGGGATTTGCTTCAGTCCTTCCTTTCACGATTTGTCCGGCATTGTATACTAAATATATAAGCGGGAAAGGAATGAAAAGTCTTTCAGCGCCCAAAAAGTTAAAGAACATACGGTCAAATCCTGCAGAGAATATATCTTGGAATGCTGAGGATATCACAACCGCCCTGATATCAGGACGGCTCTCTGAGATGGAAACGAATAAAGCTCCGTAGGCTCGCCAGAACCTGGACAACAGCAAATGAACGCTCAATCAAAAGTGCATCCTGAGACGATTTCATACATACTCAAATCCAACTGCATTGACAGGATTCCTATGTACAGAGTTGAGTCGAAAATACACGAAGAATAAATACACCTACCGAGCAAGCTCGGCCTGTAAGACATGAGGGAAAGGCTCAGAGATTTTAATCCATTCTGAAGATAGGGATGAGTCCATTAGTAGACAAGAGTGTCTTCACCTTCTTTTTTATACCTCAGGCGGGAAGGGCGGGTAAAAGAACACAGCGATAGTATCCCGGGGTGTCCCAGAAATACCAATTTGTGATATGCATGCACCAAAGCAACGGGCAGCGAACATCTAATAATAATCCCCTAAAGTTCGTGTGGCTTGTGTATAATCTCTGGGTGCATTACGCAAAGAAATACAAACGATGAGAAGGTCAATGTGGCGACATCTTCATCCAACGATAACCTCTCACGCATCGTAGACATTTCTACTTCAGCGAACATCATTTACGGATACTCGCACAAGCCGAATGGTCCTTGCGGTAAGGTAAGCCCATTGTACTTGCATAAATTACGTTGGTCTTGTAGCGTTGTAGAAGCAAGGGGACCGTTTGTATGACTGATTACCGGTACCGTCATTGATATACTCCTGATATCCTTGAGCCATTCGTACTGTAAAATGGATGAACAAAACCATCGCAACAATATCGACGCACGAGTAGGCCATCCACAGTTTTGCCATTTGAACAAATCCTAATAAATAACATAACATATTATGATATAATACAAGTAGCAAGAAGTTCGTATATCCCGAATCAGAGCTTTGACTTGCCAAACTTGAAGTTGAGCGGTAAGAATTCACCTGGCCGTTTGGCCTTGTTTGATACTAGAGTCTCCATCATATCCTAGGGGATCGTAAGATATATAATTGAAAAGATTCATCATTATACCTTTGTCTGAAGCATAGCAGAGTTCCATAACGATGTGTATTCGAGGTTTTCCGCGACGCTGTTGAAGAAAGTGGTGTATTCAGCCAGTTCAATAACGACTGATTTATGGGTATCGAAATGACATACGAATGATCCCTTGCGTGACTAAGGAGTCTCTTTGTCCCGGTAACTGCTATCGGGCTCTTCGTCACGATAAGTTGAGCCAATTCCAAAGCGGCAGCGTCAACTTCTTCCTTTCCTCCCTCAACGACCTTCGACACAAGTCCTATCTGTTCTGCTTTGGATGCAGAAAACCATTGCGTGGTGTAGGCCATTTCGCGAATGAAGCTCATGTTTCCAGTGATCTTCGGTAGGTAGGCAAGGGTCCCCATATCTGCAGCTAAGCCGATATCAATTTCCTTGGTGACACGGGTTATCGATGAATTGAAAGCAGGATCTGCATGGTACTTACCTTGATAGTAAACCTGGTATTTGAGGCAGCATACCGTATATCACATGCAGAAATGATGTCTACGCCCAGACCAACAACCATGCCATGAACCGCTGCAATAACAGGAAATAGACATCGTTCCGGCGCAGTAATGGCTTCCTGAAACGGCTTGATTTGTTTCTTGAAATCCAACGCTATTCGTGCAGCATCGGTGGATTGTGGATCGGCGTCTGCTGTTGCTTTGGCGATGTCTCCTGCTTCGAGCACTGTAAAGAGCGTTTGGTAATCTGAAAAATGAAAGGAGGTAAGAGACGCACAATCCAACCCAGCTGAGAATATGTCTGGGAATGCCGAAGAGAGAACGACAGCTCTTACATCCGAGGTTTCTTCAGAGATGGCGTCAAACAATGCTCCATAGGCTTTCCAGAACCTACAAAGCTAAAGATCAACATTTCCAATTGTGCATCCTGAAGGAATTCAATACTCGGTAGAAATTGCATTGACTGGACTTCTACAAACGCAGGGCAATTCTGATTAGATTGTGTGAGTTGAAGAAGAATAATTTCGCATACCGAGCCAGCTCTACAAGCAGTACATGAGGGAAGGGCTCAGAAACTTTGATCCATTTTGAGGACAGGTTATTCATGGTGGTGGTGTGAAAAACGGAAAGCAAAGGCTAAGAGTCAGTTTGATGTCTAGAGTCGCCCTGACTTTACTAGTGTCAGATTCCTATATACAGTAATTGATCACTTATGAAAATGTGAGGTAATTGTGACAAGATGTGACAGACTGCTTGCTACGATGTGAGTATGGGCAGCCCTCCACCAAGGTGGCTTGTGGGAACGGGATGCTCGGATAGATAGGGCCGGTGCTACCAGGTCAAAGCCCGGATTTTGTTTCGCGCTGGTTTCGTTTGAGAGAATAAGATACATGACCTCTCAATATATATTGTTCAAATGAATCAATTTTGAATGCAGATAAAAGTTGACAGGAAATATCTTTCAATTTTAAGCAATCAGTTACTGTTCATGCATGAATCATTGTGACAACACTCAAATTTGGAGAATGTTTTCTGTCATTATGGAATATCTATCTGAAGGATCGCAATCCCGACGGTTTTTCGGGCTACATGATGATGGGAAGAACCATTCCGAGCATCCTTATCGGAATGCACTCAATATTACATAATCTTCCATTTAATTCCCAGTCGCGTTCTTGTCGCGTTCTTGTCGTGTTCTTGTCGCATTCTCCTGGCCTTGTTTGTGGATTCCTTGCATGCCTAATGCAGCTGACAAACACATAACCTTTGGAAAACACAAACGCACGTCGAAAAAGGACCGACAGGCGCGCACAGCTGCTGCCAGACTTGCGAGAAACCTTTCCCAGACTACCACTACATCTGCAAAACCTGGATATTCGGCTAAGGGCTGAGAGCAGATCCCAGCAGATCCCAGTGCTGAAAGCACCAAAAGCAACATGCTCTGGGTGCTTTCACTGCTGGGAAGTGCTGTCAACCGCTTTCAGACCCTTAGCCGAAAATACAGGTTTTGCAGATGTAGTCTTAATACAGCTCTACCTGACAATCCCGGATCTGACGCAGATGACAACAAAGAGAATGATGGCATTGATACATCAGGACCCTCTCGCTATGCTCAGAAACAAAATAAACGTGCCAATACTTAGTACTGAAGAACCTGAAGATCTGGCAGAGGAGACTATTCCAGACATTACTGTAGAGGCCTTGGATGAGTTTGACTCAGATGGCTATGATTCAGAGGAAGAGTATTATAGATAATTTGTATATTCTGTACTGAACACAAAGTATCTCCTGGTACAAGATATATAACGGAGAAGCTTCAAGTAAACAATCAGCGCGACAGATTTTACTGTATTTCGCGAGTTAACGCATAGGCGCCCGCTTAGTCACCGCACGGAAAGTTTGTTGCGGGTGCCCATACTCATACAATGATGGTTCATTCCCATCACTGTTCCCCCCATCCATCATCCCCAGTGAAAACTCACACATCTCCGGATGAGCCGGAACGAGCCAGATCTAAATGATCCATTGCCAGATGAGCCATTTCCTTCTCTACTTGACTTGTAAGTATTTTACCTTACTTATGCCAATCTCACTAGTTCTCACACCATCATTTAACTTAAGTTAAGCAAAGTCAAGCCACGTCATGCGAGAATGCTGTGATTTGAAAGTAACTGGAGACAAACAAGGACAGACAACGTCTTTGCCCTCAACCCCGTTCATCTCTGCATATACTGTGAACCTTGCATCATGTATTCTTCTATCTTTTTCAAAGAATTATTATGTTCTTACGGCAGATGGATCCAAATAAGCACAGTATCAGGGTAATGATTGAGGCGGAGAGAGGGTTATCAACGTCGATTTGGTGAACTAGGTTCGTTGACCCTTCCAATGCTAGAATCTTGCTCACAATAATCTTTCTTCAGGAATGTGTTGCATATATCTACTGCTTCAACATCACTTGCTGCAGTCTCTAAACACCTCTAGTTGAGTGTTTCGTCACCAATCTCTGCTTTGTCTTGCTAAAGAACAGGCTTACCTTTAGCTGTGTTGGTATCATGTTAACATTCAATATCATTTAACATTCAACATCGCAAAAGCAAGTTTATCTGTCTCTGTCCCGACAGATATCCACAAGTTCAGAATATTTCAATTCCAAGGCTAATAACAGCAACGTCTGGTGCGTGACCTTGCCTTTTAGCATGTTCTTCACTGACTTCTGTTTTGACTTCTAGGGAACCCCATCCTCATTGACCCAGCTATGCATTGAGCTCATCTATTTCCAGAAAACCGGATCGTTTAATATTACTTCTTTTGCGCCGCCAGTCCCTGTTCTTGAACCAACTTGTCGGCACTTCACGTTTTCTATCGTCACATTGGTTTTTGCTTGGCGGGGTTCGGAAGTCATACCAACCATTATTATTATACAATTTGTATTGTGTAGAAATGAGCCTAAATGTATACATCTACGACCAAGCACAAACAAGTGAAAACAAACAATCTAGTAGGCAGGGATACGATGCACTGTCTAGCAGAAATGGTGGAGGCCGATCTTGCTCATGTTGGCTCATTTCAGCCAAAAAGTAGTCCGGATTTACGGGCCTAAACGAGTGCGTTCAAGCGTCATTGCAAGATTTGGGTGAAGCTGTCAAGGACCATTTATGCTTGTTTTGGCTCATCCGGGGACGTGTGAGTTTTCACTGGGCATCATCACCTTACCAGCTTGCTCAGAGGTGTTCAGTAGTGCTCAGTTCCTTTGAGTTGACAACAATCAGTTTTCGTTATGGTATATTTAAATAGGCAAAAGTAAAATGTGTTAAAATGACACATTCTCAGTGTGCACATTGTGCACTGCATTGAGCGGGATGAGAGCAGGATGAGAGCGGGATGGGGTGAGATGTCGGGAAACAATTTGAAGAAGGGCCAAATGGGCACTAGGGGGCGCTTTGATATCTTGCCGAATAGCTGCTGACATCCATTGTCACACAAGAGATCAATTACTGTATATAGGAATCTGACACTAGTAAAGTCAGGGCGGCTCTAGACATCAAACTGACTTTAAAGGAGTGCCGGGTAAAGAATTGTCAATAGTTGTTATAGACACCCTCTGCAAACACGTCGCATCCTCGAGATTTTTTTATGTTAGATTCTCAGAAAGGACTATATCACAAGCTTGAAAAGCTCTGAAAAGTAGAGGTAACCATGAAAGTCCAGAGAGGGGGGATCATGATTGAACGTAGGAACCTGAGATCAACTGCAAGGGGATTTCTTCTAAGATTGAACAATAGTACTAGAGTCTTAGACAGAGCCGCATATTTATCTATCTATCTATCTATCTATCTAGCAGTACATGTGATTGTAGGCCACTGCACAGCAGTGCATGGCAAAACTTGGCTGTTGACTTTTTCTTGTACATCACCTTGCTTGCAAGGTCTATTGCACTCCGGAATTTAAGTATCCTTGTGCAGGCACAGTTTGGCTGTGCTTGGCTTCATGCTTTTACCAAGCATATACAAACATCTTGGGCTTTGAAGTGAACTTTTACTATCATGCCTGCCGGCTTTGAAAAGCCACCCAAGTTTTGAAAATGTAATTTTTTTTTTGCCAGCACAAGGAAGCCTCATTGCCTTTTGTGTGGGGCTTGAAGCCACTAAACCTCGTGTTAGGGCATTATGCAGGATTCCCAAACTGCGGATCTATCCCAGCCCTTGTCTGATTCTCCGTAAGAGGGCAGTTCATGCAAAGTGGTCAGCATAGCCTCAAGGAGAAATGACCTGTGTAATAGTTGTGCACCCTCAGAGGGTCACTGCTGTCACAAAGCGTCAGCGACGGAGTGACTAAGCGGGGCAATGGTGCGGAGCAGCTGAGTGAACGGTAGAAGCGGAGCAACTGAGCGAAGCGTGGACAGACTGGTCCCAAGATAATGACAGAGAGGTCAAGATAAGG
>MU795823.1:0-10160 GCA_027886305.1 Lentinula aff. lateritia
AATTGTCTTCGTTATGCATAAATAAACATTCGGGGTTCAAAATCTACATCAGTAGCAAATATCTAAACCTCAGTTCTCTCCCCCCAACCTCTCTGTTTGTCGCCGTTTGCGGGGCTTCCCTGCGTCGCTCCTTTTCTTTCGGGTCCTTCCGGCTGTCTGTATCGCCATGCCGTTCACTCCAGTAACCGCAAAAGAGTTAACGAATGAACCACCCGAGGAAGATGGCTCCGTGGAAGCTGTAAGAGGAGGAGTTCTAGCTGGAGATGGTAACGGATGCGCAGGCGGTCTATCGATTGGAGGATTCAATGGAGAGTCAGTAGGAGGGGTGTTTCGTTCGTCATCACCTGGGGGTTGGGGTGCAGTAGGTGGGCTTTCGTCCCTGGGCTGGTCTCGCACCTCCTGCATACGTTGAACGGCTCCAGCGTGTGTGCTACTCCATTCCTCCCACTCCAATAACGACATCTTGTAGAAGAATGTTGTTCCCGATGTCCAGGAATTAATGAGAATGCGTATCTCTGTCGATGTGTGGATCTCGCTTGGGCTGCAGAACTTCGTAAGTGGCCAGTTCTTGACGATGATCCCATGTTGTTCCGTGATATGGTGCTCAAAGTTCTTGTAGTACATCCTATTGACCTTGTTCTTCCCGGCGCACTCATCTGTTCTTTTTTGTTAGTGCTACGGGACCGGTACCAGACCCCAGACTTACCCAACTTTGACTTGATTAAATCCTTCAACTCGCTTTTCTGCTGCAGTAATCGCTGCGTATGATTTCGAACCACTCCTGTAGTACGTTAGTTCCCAATTGTTTAATTCATAAGCAAGCGCCCCTTGCCTTGAACCCCTGATAAAACATATCCCTCAAGCCGCTTAGCAAAATCCTCCGGCGATACCTTCATAGCTAGATTCATGAATTCATCCACTCGCTCACTGCTCCTGTAGGTAAAAGGAACATTGAAGTGCGTAGTGTCAGCGCGTACTACGACTAGCAAGCATTCATCGGAGGTTCGCATGTTCAACCGTTGTAGCTGATACATGAAACTCATTAGCACCAGAAGAAAATGTGCACCAGAAGACGTACCTCCTGAGCAACATTCTCAAACGTCAAGCGAGTGTCTTGAAATGCTGCCAAAGCAACATTATGGTGCCCCGTTGCGCGGTTCTTCTTCCGATCCTCCAACTCTTCTACCCGTCCTGCCGTAGCCTCTGCCTTTTCACTGGGAGATAAGCTAGCCCAACGTGCGGCTATCTCTCCCATACACTCGAAAATCTTCTTGCGAGGCTCCCCCTCAGGAACATCTGCAATACATACCTGTCAGTAAGACCACTTTCGTTCAACGTCCAGGGTACTCACCTTTGTTGATACGTTCCATCTCTAGACTCACATAAGCCCTGAAAGGCCCAGCCTTCTTTCTACCTGCACTGAGGCGAGGTGTTTGATAGATATCGTCTAGAATGTACTGTGCAGTGTACTTCCCAGTGCGCTCTCTAATCTCGACCGCCTTGTCTCTAACAAGCTGCTGTACCTCTTCAATCAGTCCTCGATAAAGTTCCTTTTCTTCAGCACGCATCTTCTGCCGTGCTAGTTTTTCGGCCATGCTGAGCTTCATTGTAGAAGCACGCCGTTTACTGCGATGTCGCCATGGCTTTCGATTCGACCGGGACTGGTTCCGAGCTGCTGCCAAAAGTCGTTCATAACCTTGCGTCTTCTTTGTTCTTACTCGTACCATAGTTTGATAATGGCAATATTGAAAGTTTCACTTGTCGTTTGGTTTGCAAATATACACCGAATTATTCACAATATTTGAGGTGCTCTCAGATTTCGGGGATATGGAAATTTTACGAAAATTCAAAAATCAAGATTGCAGGGTAAGCAAAAAGGAGGCAACAACAAGCTACAGGGAAGTGAATTTCAAAGATCGGCAGAGAAGGTGTCATGGTAAACGTCCCAGATGTAAAGACACATGTTGAATGAAACCGAGCCACTATACTCATCGTTTAACCTGTATGCAAAATCCTCGCGATCATCGGCAAGCATAAGTAGCTCCTCAACGCGTTCGATGTCCACTGGAGTCCATTGGGTCACTCGGAGGAGTTGGCGGCCACGTTCGACACCAGGCAACACAGGCGTTGTGGATTCCTCCCGCTTCCCTTTCCCTTTTTCCTTGGTTTCCTGTTTGACCTCAGGTCCGGGTTCCGGTTCAGTGTGCCTGCGTCCGACGGAAGGAGAAGCATCTAAGTCATGTTTCATTTTCAATTTTCAAGGAGGGGAGTAACGGCACTTACTAGTGTCCTGTGAAAAATTGAAGCTTGCGTTAGGCGAATAAATGATAAATCCAGGAGAGCCCAGCCGATGAGGTGGAGTACCGGCCATTGCCTCCAAGGTAGAGGCGCGATGGCCCCGACGGGGGGTGGACGGGATAGTAGGCGGGGGAATTGAAGAGCGAAGTACTGGGGGGGAAGAAGGAACAGTGTTCTGAGGAGGGTCAGGAGCACGGCTCTCACTGTCACCTGAATGAAGAACGGTGCCCCGGATATTGCGAGCTTCTACAGGGTTGCGATTGGGATCGTAATCATAGATTAGACCCAGAGGAACGTCTTCGTTGTCAATTAGAGCACGGAATGCGTGCGTCAAACTTCGAAATGCAAATGCACGTTGATAACGGCCGCTCCTTTCGTTGTCAACAGAACTGAGGGCCTCACGGCTGGCTAATCAATCAGCAATGAGAGGGACAGGACGTAGACTACCTATTACCTGCTGAGATAGATGCCGGCTCGTTCTCCATGAGAAACGAACCAGAAAAGGCCGTCAGGCGTTTGGCCAATTTGTGCTTCGACGGTTCTAAACAACTGCGAGTTCAAAAACTCGTCCATGAAACGGGAGGGCGGTAGTGTGTGTTGAGAAGCGACCCAAGGCTGAAGAGCGAGAAATGCCATTGCCTGAGCTTCACTATTTGTCTGAACTGGGATGGGCAAAGGAGGCGTGTTGAGGCCATTGCGACGGAATTGCCTTCCGCGTTGCATTCATCAGGAAAAAGTGAATTAAAAAATGACTATCTACTCACATAGATGAATACAATCCAGCGCGGGGCTGGTTTCCTGGGGGGGCGAGGAGGAAGTAAACATTTTTTGGCTTTGGGGTATTCTTGTTGACCATCGTGGTTTGAGAGCAACGTGGATTCAGACCATCAGTAGCCATCGATTAGATTTATAGATAAGAGAATTTGAGGGAAATCCGCAAAATAACACTAGTACTGTCAAAATTCATGCAGAAAATATGCGAGACGAAACTGATCAGGTCAGAATCACGTGGGTCGCGACTTTCATTTCTTCAACGCCACACAGACAGGGAGCCAGAGTTCAATCAGATGAGAATCAAGCTCAAGCTGCCAACTGGTACGTCTATTTTTTGCTTCGTTTCACACCTTCTTTATCCTGAGGCCTGAGACCGGTGCTGCATGGACTTTGAATACTCGCGCCACGGGAATATGAAGCCCATGCAGAGGACGTCTCAGGCTATCAGATCTACAAGCCTGCCGTTACTCCTTCGCTCCATACTAATCCCCCCATAAGCTATTGCACAGGCTCTCGGCATCGAAGCATATGTCATTACCAAGGAATTCAGCTTTTCTCAAGCCATACTGCAAGCAATACGGACGGAAGCCACTCAGGACCAGTTGGATGACAACGAGACCAGCGAACCTACGGTCCCCGGGTCTCCTCTCTCGTCACTTCCCTCCTCTCCATCCTCCTCACCACTCTCTTCTCCCCCAGCAAGCCCCAAGCGCATAGAAGATCCACCAGCCGGTGCCACGGTTCAGCCCCCCAACCAACCTTCACCCGGCCTTACAAACACCAAGAAACGTAAAATTTCTCGTGCTAAAGCGTCTAGCAAAGCTGCTCGAAAACGAAAACGCAAGGAAGCACCGCCCAAAACTGCCGATGAAATTCCTGTGAAACCTGCTGCCCAACGAAAGCACGTGTACCCATCCACCCCGGTACACCCTCAATTCTCCATGGAAGAGGATGCTCCCGTAGCTTCCTCTGCCTATGTCGGAAAGCGGTCTGAGTGCCAGGAAGGTGACGGTGTGGCTTGGTCACTCGAAGACATGGTTGGCCCTAACTCCAAGTTCAAATTTTCGTTGTTCAAATGGGACGCTGAGTAAGTTTTCTGAATCCTTATGCACCTTTGCTAATATTTCCTCCGTTTCAGTTCAACAATTCCCCTAGTCGATAGCGAGGAACGGACTTTTGTCCTGCTGGTGGCGCCACCAAAGTCTTCCACATTTCAGCGTTGTATTAAAGCTGCGACAGATTTACTTGCCAAATGCCGTCGAAAGTGTAGGTTTACAAGAAAACAACGTAACCATCGACGCGGTGACTTTGCGGCTCTTTCAACGGGAATTGTACATAGTAACGGGACTACTGTAAGGATTTCGCTTCCTCCATAACGGCTTATGACAACCTGTCCAACAGCACCCAATCAATCTAGGACACAATGGTACCAACCAAAAGGTCCTGGATGAACTTACGGCACATTGGTCCATCAAACGGCTGGTCGGATTCACCACCGGTATGTGTTTCAGTACGCAGTTTCTTACCCCCGGTTCACATTTGTTTGGAAAGGTGTAGTGAAGACCTGGGCGCCGCGACTTCACAACTATTGTTCCGACCACCTTGAACGGCTTCTATCTTCCGACTGCTCTCTGCAACGAATCTTTGAGAACAGCATTTTTCCTGGCGCAACATTCAACTTCGGCCCTCAGACGGTCTCTTTTCCTCACGTTGACTTCACAAATTTGCCTTTCGGGTGGTGTCCGATCTGGACGTTTGGCAACTACAACCATCACAAAGGCGGGCACATCATACTCTGGGATCTTAAGATGGTCATCGAATTTCCACCAGGCTCTCTGATCGTCATACCCTCTGGATCCTGCCGCCATTCCAACACACGTATTGGTAAGAAGGAAACCCGTATGTCATTTACACAATATTTCTCTGGGGGACTCTGCCGTTGGGTTGATCAAGGTTTTCAAACGCAGGAACAATATCTGAACAGCCTGGATCAAACTGAAAGAGATAGAGAGTCAGAACGGAGATGCACGCGGTGGTTAATGGGGTTGGGACTATACCCTACGTTAGATGAATTGGGCGGCCCACCTTAATTTACTCCATACCTTTTTCGAATGTGTATTGCGAAATGTTATTGACTTCACAAAGAATTTGAGAAGTGTTCATTGAAATGAAACTGGTATATAATGAAATTTTTCGATACTACTACCAAAGTTTGATGTAAAGGCTGAAAGAGTTAGGAGGAGTGATCTTAACAGATCATGTAACGAGGTTCACCGCGTCTATATACTCTCCGTGCTTCATATATGCTCTCAAACTGACCCACATTGCTCGAAGCTTCTTGCATACTAAATATATACTGGGATGAATTGTTCTTGGGGACGATTTGTGTATTTCATTGAAAGACCGTGGTGATAATAAGACATCTTGGATTGAGCGCCTAAGGACGAGTAATACATAGTTTTCTCTGTTGCGCCACCTCTCGGTAAATAACCTTCATCACAATCTCAAGAACCTCATAAACCCAGCTCAAACAAATTCAACTTGTTCCAATGGTAGGTATCCTATAGCTCTGTCTTCAATGACCTGACTTAATTGACTTAATATTCTCCTGCCACCTACACCAATCTCAGGACCGTTCTCAAAATGATGACCTTTCATTCGACTTTCATAAACCCATGGCTCCGTATGTTTGTTTTCCAAAATCTTCTAGCCTATTATACAGCTCATCCATCTCCAGAGACCTCAACCTGCCTGAATACGACCCAGACTACTGCGACCTGCCTGAATACGTTTGGAATAGACCAAGCTACGATGAGGAGAAAAGACAGCTACTAGCTGATGGCTGGGAGGAGGCTGAGGTCGACCATGCTGTCAAGGAACGTAATCACTTTCGTGAATATGTACGGCGCCATATAAGGAACCGGAAGTACTATTCAAAGTGCGTTCGTTTCTTTTTATGAAAGTCGGACAGTTTTCATATATCTATTCACCTAGAAACTTTGCAACACTCCGCTTGAAGTCCCAAATCTACAATGAAAAGTAAGAATCTGGCTGATATGCTTCCTAATGCAATTCCATTAACAACAACAGGCGATCCCACCAGCTACACAATGCCGCTCCCGATGTCAAAGCAGCTGCTAAAGACCGCCATCGAAAATCACAGGAAAAATACCGCATCAAAAATCGTGAAAAGTTGGCTTTCAAAGAGCGAGAACGCCGGGAGGTTCAACGTGCTTGGCGTGTACTCAATTCAGAACTTGAAACCGAAGGAGCTCCTGGTGTAATTGAGGAGGAATGAGGATAGTTCACGTCCTTCCTTTGGTGACTACTGCATCGTAATTATAGTAGAGGACTACCTACTGTAACCTCAATGGTATCAATGGAAAGATTTTGCTTAACAGAATATCACAGAATAAATGACATTGTATTCAACAAAAAATTTCGAGATTAAGCAATATACAGGACAATGGACAACAAAAAAGTTCGAGTAAAAAATCATAGTCCCGCAATGAAGTCTACGACCTTCCCCATATCATCAACAAACTCATCGTCGTCTTCCAAAGGTCCCTCATCCTCCGAATTATCATCTTCAAACTGCGGTTGTCGATCATCAGGTGTAGAATGTGGAACGTTAGAACTACCGGCATTGTGACCAGGCGATGTAGGCGGGGAGGTATCGGGTTCATGCATCTCGGATGCCGATGGGGTGTGCGGATATGTGGCGTGGACAGGGTTGATGCTCTCACCAGGCCATGGAGTCCCTGTGAAACCTGGAAGGTTGTACGTTGCATTGATGCGAGAAATTAGTAATTTATTGACCTCCCGACGGCGGGTCACATATTCGAGCACCGGTCCTAACATCAGTGACCCCCTGAGATGTTCCAAAGTACTGGCAAAAAGTTTCTCTTCATCAACAATCCGGGTGTGAAGGCGCCGGAGCTCGATGTTAACGCGGTGGATCTCCTCCCGGGCCCTACTCACCTTATGAACACGGTTCATAAGTTCACGGTACAAGGGCTGCGCCCATTTCTCGTGGAAAACGTTGTGCCGCGTGTCTCGTAAGATGTCAAACTGATCAATGAAAGAAAAGTGGGTAACTTTTGTCCAATCCAATGTGTCGCGAGGGGGATCTAGCATCAACGCATGCTTATTGTATTCGTTGACAGCGTTTCGAATAGCTTTCGCTCGACGTTGAAGCGCTTGAGCAATATGAGTTCTCATTTTGTAGCCTAACATGATGGCGAGATAGATCAGAATCCAATATAGAGATTGGCAAATGAAAACTCACCTGTTCCCGACATGTTAAGCTTGTGCATCTCGAACAGCCGTTTGATAACAAGAAGATGCAGGTTCTCCAGAGCTTGTAGGTATTTGCGTTCAGTCATATACTTGAGGGCCGCCTTGTACTCAGAGTCCAGAGGGGTCCACCGCCGCCGTACATCCATCTGACTCTCCATCTGGAGGATCTCCCACAAGACATTGTCTCGCTTCTCTCCAAGAAAGTGACGACGAGTTTCAGTTTTACGAGTTTCGGATAGCCCCGAGGAGTATGAGGAATGGGGTGGTAGCTGCTCAAAATCTTCGGGCTCTTGAATGCGGAATGCTGTATAAGATCGTTCCAAGGCTGCTCTAAAGAAAGACCCGTAAGCAAAAGATTTAGATACGTGAGGATGACTGACTCAATATCTCGCAGTTGTTGTAGCAGTTCAACGTACGCAACACCATTGACCTCCTCCGCACGTTCTTTTCCCAGCTCCTTGAAATGTCCAGCTTGGTCCACCCACATTGCCTCTAAATCAGATTCCGTCAGGTTGAATTGTTCAAGGTCATGCGCCAGTTCCGCAGCCTCAGTTTCAAGGATGTGGAGGGCTTGGATGTAATTGTTGAAAAGCATGGTCCCAAGATTCGCATACTTATCAGAATCCCATTGCCGAAAGAAAAGATCGATGAAGACTTTGCGGTGGTAGCGGCTCATATATCGCGTGACTGCAGCCAGTTGATTTGACTGTGAAAAGATTCGTTCGAGAGTTTCGAGGTCTTCGAGACCCATCCCCTTGATGTGTGTCGGGTGAAAAGATTGTTGACAGAGAGCGTTGTGGCTGTAGCCGTGGAATGCGTTGACACAAGTGCGGCATTTCTTCTTCTGAAAGGCTTCGTTCAGGGAGGTCTTTGCTATAGTTTCCGAAAAGCTGCACCCAATATCGTAACCAATGAGCAGATTTTCGCCAAACACTTCTAATGCTTTCGCAGTGATGGCGAGCGGGTATTTTGCTCTGCAAGAAAACTCAGTTAGTGGTGAGCAAAACGTGGGATCGTTGAACGGAACTCACAGTTCACCACTCCGAATCATATCCGTTAGCCAAATGATAAAGCCGTGCCGACACGCGCTGGCAAATATCCCCGTCTCATGGAATCCATCCCACATCTTCTTTGCAGCATCGCCAGCGGCAGCCTTCCAGTTAGAAGTGCATTTCTGAAGCGGGGAGGTCTCCGACATCGATGTCTGACCGTCAGTTGGATCTCCTCCTTGCTCTAACCCTGGTTCTTCGGCGTCTTCGTCTTCTGTTTGAGTACGCCCTCGAGGAACCTCGTTACCGAATTGATTGACATACTCCTCAGGGAGGAAGTAGTCGCTGTCTTGGTATACGCGATCATCGGCCACTTGTCGATTGCCAGCACCCTGCATACGTTTGAGCGAATTATTGCCATCTAATACAAACATTCGGGAAAATTTCAATGGCGGCTCATCTTTCAGCTGCAGAATATGTTAGCTCCGGTTGCAACATCTTACGATTTCCAGGGGGCTCACCTCATAGTTGCATGGAGGGCAGCTGTTCAAAACGCGGTAGTTTTGGGTGTCTTGACCGAGTTCATGAGCGACTCTGGAGTCGAGGTGACGCCGAATGATAATGTAAGTGTCAAAGGCATCCGAGATTGCACTACGGTAACCCCGACGATAAGTCACCTGTGGTATATATGAGTTTTTTTTGTGAACACAATGGTATAACGAGCTCACTGAATGAACATGGCAAACAACCTTGGTGAAGGCCTCGATACTAAATGACGGCCTGAACATACGTATCGTGTAAAATAACTCAAGCGTCCGGAGTGAAATCGCTAGGGATGGCCTCTGAGGTGTGCAGCCTAGGTATCCTGCGCGTACCAAAGCGACAGCACCTTCATCGTCCTCGCCACACGGAATGACTGCAACGCGAGCCAAATCATGGATGTCAAGAATGTTGATGTCAAAATCTCTTCCATCAACAAGAGGAGAGGCATCTGGGTCGGTGTATGTAACAATATGGGGTGGCGGGGAATACTTCCAGGTGGTGTAGGCATCTATGAGAGCAGGAATGAGCGGCTGCCAGTTTTTGTTCAGCCGGCGAATGCGATGTTTCCAAGTTCTTCCATCTAGCCTTTGGCGATACTGACCAGTTCGGTATCGGTGAAAATTTCTGTGAAACAATGGGTTGGTGCTCAATGGAGGGCGACACTCAATGTGCATACCTATTAGCAACGAATACTGCCATGTCTTCCTGTATACGTAGTGATTCCTGTGTTCCTTGACCTTGCAGCTCTTCCTCAACGTTGCCGTCACTTTCATTCCCACTCCCTGCATGTTCCTCATCAATGTACATGTTGTCTGTGTCTCCGTAGTCCTCCTGCAATGCTGAAAGACCAGTAAGATCTTGAAGAGCTCGAAGTGAATGCGGTCCCAGTCCTAGAAGATGGGTCGACAATGCACCGGATATGAATGTGGCAACGACGTACCTTCTGCTGCACGAGATATCCGGTTTCGAATTTCATTCCTTTTGTCCGCTAGAGCCTTTGGTCCAACCCGTGAGATTGTAATGCCTCCACCAGATCTTCCCCGCCCTACATAAGACTTCACACTTGACTTTCCCTTGGCCATGGTTTTATGGTTTCACAACGTAGCTTCGGGGTGATTGTCGTCCCGGGGTAAGTAATATTTTCACTGTGAGGTGTGGGGTTGGTGCGTGGACTGTAGAGGTCGGCGTGGGTGGTTGGGTGGTGAAGAGCATGCAGAGGGAAATGGGCGCAACGACAGAGATGTAACGAAGACAATC
>MU795824.1:0-10102 GCA_027886305.1 Lentinula aff. lateritia
AGAACAACCTTTGTCTCTTCTGCGGTGGTAAGCATCAGATTGCTGACTGCAACAAGCGAAAGGCCCGAGAATCGAAGGGCCGCGCTGCCGAGGTCGAAGAAACCCCCGAAGCAACTCTTGAAGTTGTGGAAGAGGAATCGGAAAACTAATCCGCAGCTCTTGTTCCCCGGTACGAAACGGGAGCTGCATTGATCAGGTTCGTACCTCACCTGGGGAGTTATATCTCAACGCGTCCGCTCTTTCTTCTATTGAACGATCTCTTGTAATATCATTAACTACTGAATTTTTGTCATCTGATTCGGCCGCGCCGGCCGAACCCATTTCTGCTCTTCTCAAATTTCCTACTCTTGTTGATTCTGGTTCTACTGACTCTTTCATTGATACTTGTTATGTTTCACAAAATTCTATGCCTACGACCAAAATCTCTCCTGTTAATCTTCATCTTTTTGATGGTTCATTGTCTTCTAAACCCATTACCGATATGGCAAATATCGCCGTTCGGTTCCCTTCCGGCGAGCTGCTTCTATTGCCCTTTTATGTTACACATTTAGATTCATCTTGTAAAGCAGTATTAGGTTACAGTTTCTTATCCCACTACAATCCGTTGATTGACTGGGCATCTCGAAACATTACGTTCCGTAACACTTCACACTTTGATTCTCCACAGACGTCTGTGCCTTCTGCCATCAACACCGTTGATGCAAAGGTCGCTGTTCTGCTACCGGAACTTTCGCCGTTGGTTTCACCGACAATTCTGGAGACCCCTCCCGGGGACTCACTTTGCTCTCGCTCTCGCTCCCGCTCTCGGACTTCACGGGTCAAGCCCCTCTTGTCCAAATTCCCTTTTGAACCCATCTATTCTTACCCTACGGTCTCTCAATTCGCTGCTCAGCTGGAAACTCCTGAGGTTGACATTGCACTGGTAAGTGCTGCAGTCTTTAACAGGGCTTGCAAGGACGCTGGTATGGAACCCATCCTTCTTTGTGCTATTCACTCAGAGGTCGCGGCCCGCGCCGCCGACCGCTCCTCCATCGCTCCTACTGTCCATCCACTTCCTCTTTCTATCCCAGCAGAGTACGCAGAATTTGCAGACGTCTTCGACGAGATCGCTGCAGATTCACTTCCTGAACACAGACCCTACGACCTGAAGATTGACTTGGAAGAAGGCGCTTCGCCGCCTCTCAGCCATATTTATCCTTTGTCTGAAAAGGAGTTAGTCGCCCTTAAAGACTTTATTGACAAACAGCTGGCTACTGGTGCCATCACCCCATCATCCTCTCCTCACGGCACTCCGGTCCTTTTCGTCCCGAAGAAAGACAGCAAACTTCGCCTTTGCATCGACTTCCGTGGACTCAATCATATCACCAAAAAGGATCATTACCCACTCCCACTCATATCAGATCTTCTTGACGCTCTGAAAAGAGCTAAAATATACACCAAATTGGATCTCGCTCATGCCTATCATCTAGTCAGAATTGCGGAAGGTGATGAATGGAAGACCACCTTTCAGACCCGTTACGGCTCCTACGAATGGAAGGTTATGCCGTTCGGCTTTACGAACGCCCCTGCGGCGTTCCAGCGGTTTGTTAACGACATCTTCTCTGACATGCTCGATGTTTGTGTCATGGTCTATTTAGACGACATTCTGATCTATTCTGATACGCCAGAAGAACACCAAGAACACATCAAGGAGGTTCTTTGGTGGCTTCACCATCATCGGCTTTATGCCAATCCCGAGAAGTGCGAGTTCAATATGGATACTGTTGAGTATTTGGGTTATATTCTTTCTCCCGACGGATTGACCATGTCCAAGGAGAAAGTACAGACAGTTCTAGAGTGGCCGGTTCCGAGGAAGGTTAAGGACATTCAGTCCTTCCTGGGTTTCGCAAATTTCTATCGTCGTTTTATCTATAATTATAGTGATATCATTGTGCCGATGACTCGGCTTACCCGAAAAGGTGCTCCCTGGATCTGGGACAGCAGCTGTCAAGAGGCCTTCGAAAATCTCAAAATTGCTTTCACTTCTGCGCTGATACTGGCCCATTGGGAGCCGAATCGCCCACTTATCGTGGAGACCGACGCTTCTGACTACACCATTGCGGTGATTCTTTCCATCCAATATGCTGATGGTGAAATTCATCCTTTAGCCTTCCTTTCCAGAACGCTTCACACTGCTGAACTCAACTACGATACTCACGACAAAGAGCTACTGGCTATCTTCGAGGCCTTTAAAGCTTGGCGTCATTATCTGGAAGGCTCGGGTGATCCGGTGGACGTCGTCACCGATCACAAGAATCTTGAGTATTTTTCTACTACCAAGGTTCTCACACGCCGTCAGGTCCGATGGTCAGAATTCTTACATCAATTTAATATGGTCATTCGCTTCCGACCGGGGAAACTCGGCGAGAAACCCGATTCAATAACTAGACGCTGGGACGTCTACCCTAAAGAGGGGGATATCGGCTATGCCCAAGTGAACACTCATAATTTCCATCCTATCTTTACTAACAAACAACTCACTGCGTCCCTTCGAGCTACCTTCCTGGAAGGCCCGGTTTTACGAGCCTCGATCATCATGGATATCGAAGCCCTACACCAGGCTATCATTCTCGCCCTTCCCGCCGACCCGAGCTCCGTTGTTGGTTTGGAACTTGCAAAAGATCCTTCCAATGAACGTTGGAGCTTAGGTAGTGACAAGCTACTACGCCTTGACGACCGTATTTATGTTCCGAATCACGGCGATCTTTGCCTTCAAGTCCTTCGCTATTTCCATGATCATCCACTCTCCGGCCATTTTGGCCAGAACTGAACTCTAGAGGCAGTACGTCGTCAGTATACCTGGCCCAAGGTCAGAGACTTCGTACGTGATTATGTTACTTCTTGCACTATCTGTGGTCGCAACAAACCTCG
Source organism: Lentinula aff. lateritia (assembly GCA_027886305.1). Classification (NCBI taxonomy): domain Eukaryota; kingdom Fungi; phylum Basidiomycota; class Agaricomycetes; order Agaricales; family Omphalotaceae; genus Lentinula; species Lentinula aff. lateritia. Next base: position 2,911 of record MU795824.1, read on the forward strand.
CTGTCATCGGCCTTACGGGTTGTTGAAACCTTTGCCGGTTCCGGTCCGACCATGGGATTCCATCTCCATGGACTTCATTGAGCAACTGCCAATGTCGAATGGCTACACAGCTATTCTAGTCGTTGTGGATCGATCTTCCAAGCAAGCTATCTTCATTCCAACTTATGACACCATTACTTCCGAACAACTAGCTGAGCTCTTTGTTATTCACGTCTTTTCTAAACATGGTGTTCCTAATCATGTCACTTCTGATCATGGTTCCGAATTTGTTTCAGCGTTCTTCCGGGCTCTCGGTAAAGCACTCTCTATGGAACTTCACTATACCTCTGGATACCATCCGGAAGCCGACGGGCAGACCGAGCGTGTCAATCAAACTCTCGAACAGTACATCAGGATCTATTGCTCCTACCAACAAGATGACTGGTCGCCTTTACTTCCGATCGCCGAGTTCGCCTATAACAACGCTCCTAATGCTTCCACAGGTATTACTCCATTCTTCGCTAACAAAGGATACCACCCAAATATCACCGTTCGGCCCGAGGTCGACATGAAGTCTGATCTTGCTAGAGACTTCGTCGTCAACCTCGATGAACTCCACGCTTTCCTTCGAGAAGAAATCCTTTTAGCTCAGTCTCGTTACAAGGAACAAGCTGACAGGAAAAGAATCTCGCATCCGGAGTTCCCGATCGGCTCCGAAGTTTTTGTCCTTGCTAAGCACATTCGTTCTACTCGCCCTACTGAAAAATTCTCAGAAAAATATCTTGGTCCTTTCAAGGTCATCAGTCGACCTGGTACTTTGTCTTATGAGCTCAAGCTCCCGGACTATCTTTGCCAAATTCACCCGGTTTTCCATGTCTCACAGCTGGAGCCGGTTACGCCGAACCCGTTCCCGAATCGTACTCAATCTCCTCCACCTCCAATTGAAGTTGATGGTGAAGAGGAGTACAATGTTGCCGAAATTCTGGACTCCAAGCTGGACAGAAGATATAAATGTTGTCCTCTACGTTATTACATTCGGTGGGCCGGTTACGAAGGTACTGACAATGAATTCTCTTGGGTTGCTGCTGATGAATTACATGCTGATGAACTTGTACCGGCATTCCACGCCCGATACCCTCACAAGCCTGGACCTTGATCACAAAAAACATTTTATTCTTTCTCCGATTTCACCATGCTCCGCCGAAGTTTACTTCGTGTGTTTAGAGGGTAAACACGATGACGGCAAATTGAGTGTTTACTTCTCTCTCTCAATTGCGTATTTTGTTTTCTTTAACTACAGTTTTCACTTAGTTTCCATTCACACTTAAACTACTTATACTTCAAACTAATTACTTCTTACGCCGCTTTGCGGCCCATTTGTCTTCCGAATTTCAAGATGCATTAACAATTCTTCTATATACAAAGTCAAAATTTTTTTTACATAACAGAGGCAGGGCTACAAGAAGAATACAAAAAGATGGCCGAAGGCCGAAGTCCGATGTCCGTTAATCTACTACTATGACCTCCTTCTCCTTCCCTTTCTCAGAGGCCGCCGTCTTCGCCTTCTTCGGCGCCGGCGCCTCCCCTTCATCCTCTTCCTCCTCTACCTCCTCATCCCCTTCTCCATCCTTCTCTCCCTCTACTATCTTCTCCTCTCCCTTTTCTTCTTCTTCCTCCTCGCTATTCTCTATCACCCTTCTCCGCTTCAAGTTCCTCGGCCTCTCGGATACCGACCTTGATGGCCCTGGCATTACCGAACCCGGCATTACGCTCCTGGCCTCGATGGCGATCAACCGGGTGTGATCCTCGTCCTGTCGTCGCAGTAGTTGCCGTAGGTATTGATGAGATCTTGAGGCAGCCTCCCTCAAGACTCGGTTGTCGGCGAGTATTTGAGCCATCTGGCTCTCCATGACGGCCATCCGTTCGCCGCTCGGTCCTCCCTCTCTTCTCACCTGTACCGGCCGGCCCGAATACGAACATTTGACCTTTGCATCGTGACATGGCTTGCATATCACAGTGCTTCTTTTGCCTACCTGCTCTAGGCAGGGGATCTTCTTGTTGTAGCACTGCTCGCAGGGTGCTCGTTCCTCTTCATCGTCTTCATCATCGTTTCCGCCGTCGTCGCCATCATCGGGGTCCCCGCCACTAGCTTATCAACAAAATGAGCAATTAATCTTGAAATAGAGAAGGAAGTACTCACCTCGTTCCTCTGAGGAGCTTTCCCCTTCTTCACCACCCGAGGGATTTCTACTTCCACTCTACGAGCAGAAGTGGTGGCCTCCCCAGGTGAGGGCCCATGACGGCTTCGCGCCGCCGCCGCTGCCGCTATCCTCCTCCTCTTCTCTGCTGCCTCTTCCTCCAGTCTCCTGGCGTTCGCGGCCCAAACGGCAGCCTCCTGCTTCTCCCTCTCCTCCTCCGCCTTCCGTTTGGCCTCTTCCTCAGCCTTCTTCTTTTCCTCCTTTCGCTTCCGGTTCTTCTCCCTGGTACGCTGTAATTGGAGCTCGAGCTCCCGCTCCTCGTCAGAAGGATCCGGCGTTGAAGGGCGAGTCGGGGCCGAGGGTGGAGATGGATTCCTGCCCGTGACAGGGATCGAGCCTACGGTGGTGGTGGTTCGGGTTGTAGTACGGCTAGTCGACATCCTGGTGGACTTAGAGGTTTTGGAAAGTTAGGGTCATAGCGGCAAAACCTGGCCCTTTTTATAGGGACAAAATGGTGCATGGACCAGCAAAAATTTTCCTTCAAATTGTGTCTGGTTTACGGTGCACCGGAAAATTTCTTGGATGACTAACAGCAATTCCCGGTACCAATGGCTTTCGAAAAAAAATTTCCTGCTGACTGATAGGACGAATCCCCGGTGCTGACGGCTTTCAAAATTTTCCTTTGGTGACTAATCAACTCCCGATATTAACGGCTTTCGAGGGCTCAAGCCTAAGAGGGGGATACTGTCAAGCCCATGCCTCGGGCCTCCATATTGCCGCTCGGTACTCCGAAGATCCACTGTTTATTGTAATCTCTTCCTTATTGTTCTTTCTCGTTACACATACCCTTTCGTTCTAGTCTCTCCTTATTGTCTTTTACTTTACCCTGCAGGTACTACACGTATAGCTCCTAGTAGTTAGTCTGGCGCTCCGCACCAATGCGCTGTTCTGTAGATATAAATACTGCCTGTACGCTACTGTAGTTCCTCAGTTTAATTATCGACTTAGATTCCCTCCTTTACTCTGTGCTCTTCTAAGTTTTCAGGCTCATCGCCTTGAAGTACTCTCTACTATAACCTTAGGACTTAGACGTTCTTTGGTTCGCTCCGACTTGGCTGCTACTAGCTCCTCCCCTCTATACTCTTGATCTCTGGGGACTAACGGCGTAACGGCGGTGTTGTTAATAACTTCACTACTGTCCCACTCGTCCTTCCGCATTTAGACACCTTGTGACCTCTGGCACGGTTACATGGTGTACATGATCTTAACATACAGTCAAAGCAAAAACCATGCTAAATCTACCTTAATCAAAGGAATATATCGAACCCTTAGAACGATTCAAATTGATTGATCAAGGCTTCTTACCTAGCTCTCAAAGCTTTGCGGAACCTTCGACAACGCTACCCCTTGCTATTAAATAAATTTGATAGCAGAGAACTCGCATATTGTGTATTAGATTGGTTGGTTGGAGTGCCCATTTGATTCTTTCCTTTCTCTTTCACACAAAGAAGAAGCAAGCTCGTTACCGGGGTGATAGGGGAGATGATGGCTTAGTTGAAGGGTGTACTTGTCTTGGGGAGGTACAGGGATCATGAGATAGTGAGTGTAGGAGCTTGCAGTTGGTATTAGGGTCTGACCTAGATATGGTCAGGGCATGACAGAACAGATGCTGGAATACCGGTGTTCAATGCTGGTTTCATCAAGCCAACCCCCTGCTACTCGACATCCTGTATTGGGTATTACTTCTTCATCTGTTCATGCTCAAGGAGCGGGACTGCTTGCAATGCAACAGATGAAGAGTTCACTTACCAAATCAGCCAGCCTTTGTTCTGTTAGCTCGAATTCCTCTCCGCCTTCACAGGAGCTAGATTTCGAAGCACTATCTGCAAAAGAACTTGTCCAGACAGGTAGATTGATACGGGTGTACTTGCCAAGTCAGAGCTCAATGATTTTGATATAATCCATTTTTGAGATCTGGTAAGCAGACGTTCTTATGCATTACAAATCTGCTCAACAATCATCTTAGAATCAACACAATTTTCCATGTTTGTACTGAATTGCACTCAATTTGCTTCCCATACAAGTGTCAGCAGTACCATGCAAATGTGCATTCTCTTTGGGCAAGGAAACTGATACCCTGTGTTGTTCAAACTTATCATCACAAATGATGGAAGTGCTTCAGGTCTTGAAGCACAACTATCACTCGGATTGACTTGACTTTTTAAGCTCTTGGATTTCACGGGTGAATGAAGACAGAGAAACAATGCTTAATATTGAGCCTTCGGAACTACATTCAATGATTGCTTCTGGTCAGATTCTCGAACTCATTGAACTTATAGAATCATTGTATAATAGCTAATATCAAGTAATGATAATGTTGTGTGTATAATTTGGCAAACTATATATCTATAAAGATGACATTGAGGTTACAGCAACAATGAAGTGCTGTGTTGCCATACTTCTGACTAAGCTTGAAATTTGATTACTGACATCAAGGTTATCTTAAGGAAACTTGAGGTCCGTAGGTCCATCCCTCAAGCTCCCTTGACCTCACCTTCTGGCAACATTACAATACAGCAATATATAGTGTATATCCTCTGTAATATTCTCAAGCTACAGTTCTAAATTCTTTCATTGAGAATTTTTTTTGCTGTGCACCACACTATCTATTTCTTGTAGCCTCGCAATAAACTGTTAATGTATACTCAGTTGGCTGTAAAGCAACTCTATTGATAAGGTACCTGTTAATGTATACTATAGCGAGTTAGTACTTGTAGTGCTGTAATAGTATACTGTCGAGCTCACCTCAGTTGGCTGTAAAGCAACTGATATAGCAGCAGTTTTCATGCAAAATTTAAGTGCCTGCCTAAACTCCTATTGTTTCTGTTTACATCTTACTCAAATGATATGGAACCTACTTGAACTTTCAACTTTCAACTTGGAGTAGACCAACTGTATGTAGATGAGTCCAATACTGAATATCAAATAACCACAGACTCTATGCCAACTAATAGTACCTGGAGAAATTTTAGAGCAGTAGCAGGCCTTGGCAGTCAGAAATATAGTTGCCGACTGGAGAAGCCGTGCTAATGCCTGCAGATTTCTTTGCTGATGCAAAATGATTTGTGTTTATTTTGATAACATTATTGGGTAAAAATTAATAGTACTCCTAGACTCACTGAGATTTTATGAGGTTTCCTTTATACAGTAGTTGCATTGAAGCCTTTTGAGTAGGCATGATGAGTAGGACATAGGAGATGGATGATCATTCAGCTGGCTGTAAACAGCAAGTTTGATCCGAGTGGGGTCATCCTATATTCTAAATTTGCTCAGGGCACTTATATCAGATGCGCAGAGTATCGGTAATAGTGACTAAGCAATATTGCCGCAAAGCGGCTTTGGATCCTCTGCGCAGAACACTCACAAATCTGCCACGGAACGGCACAGCGCAGCCACAGCTGCTCTCTGTAATGCGAGACTGCCTTATGTTGGACATTGCACTGAATATTTAAGCTGTCAACAATATTCTCCCTTCAGATAAATTCTGTTGCTGCTCTAATTGCCTGTACTCATTTTTAGAGATATACCCAGGAAATTTAAAATATAAGAATATAACTGCTTCTATGTAAGTAATTGTTTTCTACTTGATCATTCTTTACTGATTGTACCCAAGGAGCTCACCACCTAATACTCCCCAAAGACATCAGAATGCTGAACACGAGAGAAAGAGAAGGTTCAGTAATGCACAGCCCTGAGAATTGCCGGACCCCCCAGCATCAAAATGGACCAGCAATTCCATTTCAACTTAATTTGCCTCCAGGTTATGTACTCCCACCACCTTTGCCACCTCAACATGATCCATTCCAGATTGTCAATTACAATGGTCAGAATAGAGTACTTACCCCAAGAACTGCAGCTGCTGTGGCTGCTTTACCTCCACTTATGCCACCCTTGTGCAGATCCCATGGTGGAGCATCTATTCCTGTCAGGCCTATGGTAGGGTTATTTAATACTGTTTCTTTTGAGATATTCTCTGATTGGTGGGTTGATATAGATAGAAAATATACAAAACCACAATCAGGTCCCATTCTTTAATATTTTTGTATCACTTTCATTATGTTCTAATATTAGATTGACAGTATCCTCACCTACCCCATAATCTGCAGGCTCAACTTTTGGCAATTCCTCCTCAACCTGTAAGAAATATAAGAGCTATTGCACCTATTGTACCCAAGCAGACAAAAAAATTGTCCTTTGTTGTGCTTCATCAGGTTTAGCTGCATTGTTGCTAAAAATGGATGCACTGCCCATTCAACTTTCAAAATTCCTATTGAGCTTTATGATGGGAAGACCTGTCATGTTCCTAAACAAGGTCTTCTTGCAGATTTGTTGCACCAAACTAGCTTAATTCTATGGGATGAGGTGCCAATGCAGGACTATTTCTGTCAAGAAGCTGTTGATCTTACTATGCAAGATATCCGAGGCAATTCTGAGCCTTTTGGTGGGGTTACTGTAGTATTTGGTGGTGATTTTCAACAAATCTTACCTGTTGTTCGCAAAGGGGGTTGTGAAGACAATGCATACAATGATCAAGATTGTGGCGCAACATACAGGTCGTACACTTGACTGAGAATAAAAGATTGGCTAGTGGTTCAGAAGAAGACAAACACTATGCCAAGTGGTTACCAGAGGTTGGCCATGGAAAAATAAATGGTCCACAGGCTCAGATCAAATTGGACCCAGCTATGAAGTGTGGAGACACTGTTGACTTATATCAGCAATCTAAATCTCTTAGTGCCACTGGCCAATAATGATAATTGGTTTCTGGAAAGAACTATTCTTTGTCCCAGAAATGATACAGTAGATAATCTCAACACAGCTCTGACAGAGTGTCAAGCCCATGCCTCGGGCCCCCATTCTGCCGCTCGGTATTCCGAAGATCCACCTTTATTGTAATCTTTTCCTTATTGTTCTTTCTCGCTACACATACCCTTTCATTCTAGTCCCTCCTTATT